>JAMQGT020012767.1:0-211995 GCA_024447675.2 Pterophyllum scalare | reverse complement strand
AGGGGCATGTCCTAAAGTCTGACCTGCACAGGCCCAGTCGCTGTGAGTATGAATGGTTGTCTGTCTCTCTGTTGGCCCTGCGACAGGTTGGCAACCTGTACAGGGTGTATGCTGCCTCTTGCCCTGTGTCAGCCTAAGCTCCAGCCCCACCCCACCCCCCCTCGACCCTAAAAAAGGATAAGTGGTAAAGGATGGATGAATGGTCAAACGGTAGTGTAATTATGGTTATTCAAAGTGTGTTTGTTCAGATGTTTCAGCAGTGACACGCTTGGCGTTAATCAGCTGTTCATGGCAAGTAAGGGCAGGTAACAGGTGCATCGGCACTGATCGCTACTGTTAAAGGGTTAACACTATTTTCATGAATACATCAGAAAGAATTCCACAAAAAAAATCAGGTGTTTAGTGAGTACCTCAGGCAGCAGAAGCCTGAGGAAGAACAGGAACCCTCATGGAAGGACAGGCCTCTGCATGGCATGTACCACTGGCAGATAGAAGTGGCTGATATAGAAAAATCCTACCAATGGCTGGACAAAGCTGGACTGACGGCACAGAGGCAGTAATCATGGCAGCACAGGAACAAGCTCTGAGCACAAGATCGATAGAGGCTGGGGTCTACCACAGAAGGCAAAACCCCAGGTGCAGGCTGTGCAGAGAAGCCCCTGAGACAATCCAGCACATAACAGCAGGGTGCAAGATGCTAGCAGGCAGGGCATATGGAACGCCATGTATGTGGCTGGCATAGTATACAGCAGAGATCCTCAAATCCAGGCCTCAAGGGCCGGTGTCCTGCAGCTTATAGATGTCTCTCTGCTTCAACACACCTGAGTTAAATATAGAAGTCATTAGCATGACTCTGGAGAACTTGACTGCATACTGAGGAGGTAATTCAGCCATTTGATTCAGGTGTGTTGGATTAGGGACAATCTTTTGGAGTCTATTAGACAAATATGATTCAAACCACTGCAGTTCGGTACCTTTAATACCTATGGCATGCTCTAATCTCTGTAATAAAATGTTATGGTCAACAGTATCAAAAGCTGCACTGAGGTCCAACAGGACAAGCACAGAGATGAGTCCACTGTCAGAGGCTGTAAGAAGATCATTTGTAACCTTCACTAATGCTGTTTCTGTACTGTGGTGAATTCTGAAACCTGACTGAAACTCTTCAAATAAACCGTTCCTCTGCAGATGATCAGTTAGCTGTTTTACAACTACTCTTTCAAGGATTTTGGAGAGAAAAGGGAGGTTGGAGATTGGCCTATAATTAGCTAAGACAGCTGGGTCAAGTGATGGCTTTTTAAGTAGCGGTTTAATTATTGCCACTTTGAAGGCCTGTGGTACATAGCCAACTAATAAAGACAGATTGATCATATTTAAGATTGAAGCATCATAATTGGAAAGACTTTTTTGAACAGGCTAGTAGGAATGGGATCTAATAAACATGTTGATGGTTTGGAGGAAGTAACTATTGAAGTTAACTCCAAAAGATCAACTGGAACAAAAGAGTGAGAATCCAATTGAATCTAATAATAGATTAAATGCAGTGTTGAGGCTGTCATTTTCATCATCTACATGGATGTTAAAATCACCCACTATAATTATTTTATCTGAACTGAGCACTAAATCAGATAAAAATCGGAGAAATCAGACAGAAACTCTGAGTAAGGACCAGGTGGATGATAGATAATAACAAATAAAACAGGTTTTTGAATTTCCCAATTAGGCTGGGCAAGACTAAGAGTCAGGCTTTCAAAAGAATTAAAACTCTGGAATTGAAGATTGCAGCTACTCCTCCTCCTCGACCTGTGCTTCGAGCATTCTGACAGTTAGTGTGACTCAGGGGTGTTGATTCATTTAAACTAACATATTCATCCTGCTGTAACCAGGTTTCTGTAAGGCAGAATAAATCAATATGTTGATCAATTATTAAATCATTTACTAACAGGGACTTGGAAGAGAGAGACCTAATGTTTAATAATCCACATTTAATTGTTTTATTCTTTTGTCATTGATGAGCTATATTATTTATCGTTTTTGAATTTTTATGCTTAAATAGTTTTCTGCTGATTTTAAGTTTGTTTTTTTGGTGGTCTGGGAGCAGGCACCGTCTCTATGGGGATGGGGTTTTGGGGGGATGGCAGGAGGAGAGAAGCTGCAGAGAGGCGTGTAAGACTGCAACTCTGCTTCCTGGTCTCAACCCTGGGTAGTCAGGTTTTAGGAGGGTTGATAAATTTGGCCAGATTCCTAGAAATGAGAGCTGCTCCATCCAAAGTGGGATGGATGCCGTCTCTCCTAACAAGACCAGGTTTTCCCCAGAAACTTTCCCAATTATCAATGAAGCCCACGTCATTTTTTGGACACCACTCAGACAGCCAGCAATTCAAGGAGAACATGCGGCTAAACATGTCACTCCGGGTCTGATTGGGGAGGGGCCCAGAGAAAACTACAGAGTCCGACATTGTTTTTGCAAAGTCACACACCGATTCAATATTCATTTTGGCGTAACCGGGTGTCATTACTGCCGATGTGAATAACGATCTTACCAAATCTATGATTAGCCTTAGCCAGCAGTTTCAAATTTCCATGAACGTCGCCTGCTCTGGCCCCTGGAAGACATTTCACTATGGTCGCTGGTGTCGCTAGCTTCACGTTTTTCAAAACAGAGTCGCCAATAACCAGAGTTTGTTCCTCGGCGGGTGTGTCGCAGAGTGGAGAAAAAGGTACTGGGAAGCTTGTTGAAGTTGAGGGTCACGTGGATTGCAGTCAATATCAGCAGACTCTTGAGAACAATGTTCAAGAATCAGTGACAACGTTGAAGTTGCACCGGGGTTGGATACTTCAACAAGACAACGATCCTAAACACTGCTCAAAATCTACTAAGGCATTTGCTTTTCCACCAGCACTGTGCTGTTCTATCTCCAGTAGTCAGGCCAGAACATTAAAAGGGGATAACTGAATCTGGGAAGTGTGAATCTCGGATCTTGAAGTTTTTGAAAGCAGTTCTACGATTGGTTGTCACAGCAACTTATATAAAGTCAGACCTTCTTAGAAGCAGTTTTATTCAGTGAAAACAAGACTAAATGATGACACTAAATAGCATTGGGATATGAATGAAATAAAGAAATTAAATCACAGGGTCAGCTTCTCCTAGACATAAAGTCATGACTGCTGCATGGCTCCACTCCTCTAGTGGCTTCGAGGAAGAAGTCCCATTGTTGTTTATTCAAGACAAAGAGAAAGAAATACATCTAAAGAGGCTCAAAAATAAAGGGTTACACAATGTATTTTTACATATTTTTGGTAACTGACTAATCAACAAACTGAAACATTAAATAACAGTTTTTACTCTTTTGCATGTAAGAGCTGAATTTGCAAGATGACTAGGATCTTTTGTATAGATAAATGTATGCAGTAAAAAGTACATTTTCATCTTCAGTATGCAAATTTATGTGTCACAAAATTCAAGTACAAATTCTTCAAATTTATACTAAACATAAAAATGAAGTTAGTGAGTTTAAGGTCTTTTGTAACAGAGGAAGTTCCTGCGCAGCTGGCAGTCTCTTGTGCTGAAGGATGCATTGCCGCTCTTCTCAAGGACGCCACAGGAGCCGTCAGTCGGGCAGCTTGGAGTATTTTCATATTGCATCTGTTCTCCACCCACCCACAGCCACTTGCCAGCCAGGAAACGCAGGCCTGTCCACACCTGCCGACATTGAGCACAGAAATACACATAAACACAAGTGTGAGCTTCTCACCAACACAAATACAGTGAAGAAAAGTATCCAACCTCATCAGTGGTAGCTTCTTGCACGGTCATGCGTGCAGCATTGTAGTCTTCTGTAGAAATCAGGGTGGCCAAGTCATAGATGTGATTCCAGTAAGAGGCTAAAGAGGCTGTGTCCACTCCACCCAGAGATCTACAGTAGTCTAATGCCTCCTCCCATGTCTTATTCTCCTTCACCAGAATCAGACCATCATAGCACATGAAAGAATGTTTGGCATCACAGTTGTCAGTCCACCATTTGTCATAATTCTTGAATACACAGTTCCCCTGTGACATTGGTTCTGCAAGAAGTAAGAGATGCACAGCACAGATAAAGACACTTGGATGGATTTCAATTAAGGCCTGTAATTATGTTCCACTGACCTGTACCTGAAGGCATTAATGCTTGAAAACGTAACTAAGTCACATTCAACTTACCACCAATGTCCCAACTGGTGAATTTAGCTATTTCATCTCCTCTGGACCATTTCCACGGACTTGATGTATTCTCTCGATATAATCCAATCCAGCCATATCCATCTGAAAAATGTAGTGTCTTGAATCATCTCTGATTGTGACCAGGTCAACGTGATACTTCCTGCAGAAGGCCTGTGCATTTTTCCAAGTCACCATGTCATAGTAAAGGTACTGTTTATACTTCAGCAGTTGTCCACAAATAGGAGTAAGGAAAGGCAGCAGGAGGATGAGAACGCACATGTCCCTCATGATGTTTTAGACAGAAGGATACTGGAACAATAAAAAACACACACATAGCCAGGAATGAGCCTGATGAAGTCTGCTGTGCTGTTTCACCAGTAATTTATGTACAAACTAGTGTTTTATGAATGTGACATAGAAATAAATGTTACTGAACAGCTGACAGTCTCTCATGAGAGATGAAGTTAGGAAACAGTTGATTGAAACCAAAGGCTGATCATGAGTAAAAAAAACATACAAAAATTCAAAAACTAAATGTTTTTATAAATAAAAATACACTTACAATAACTTCAAGGCACCATAACATGAAAACATGCTTTTACAGTGTAAAGTATAAGTTTTTATAAACATAATCTCTTTACAAGCCACTTAGAAATTTCTTCTCTTTCTTTGTAGATAATAGGTTACCAATTAGCCTCAAACTGATTCTATATGCAGCTCACTTCTTCTGGGTGAGTGCAAAAGGGAGAGTCATGGTACTGTATACTGCTAACATTCAGCTGTCTGCCCATGGTCAGACAGCTGAATTTATTTATTCATTTATAGCCAGCTTAAAAGCACTATCAGATTAACTGTGGGCCATTTTCAATGTTTTCAGCTTTTAAGCTGCCGTCAGGAAGTTAATTCTGATGCTGCTTTCTGAGTCTGACAAAACCATAATTTTATTTTGGAAAACACAGAACCTACTAGTTTCACCTGCTTTGAATATTATCAGTCTATTGCTGGTTCCTCAACATTTTAGTGTGCTTGTAACTTTATAGGTTACAAATCACCAGAGTCATACTCTTACTGTATGTTTCCAGTCACCTGAAGAACAGAAAAAACAGTGAATTACATTAACTGATGATGTTCCCATGGGAATAGGATAATCATGTATGTGCACATATAACAACATAACTAACCTTTGTTAGCCATTTACTTTGTTTCTCTCATACGCTCAACATGTATTTAATAAATGTAAGTTTCAAGGAAAGTACTGGAATCTGAACTTTTGCTCATAATCAGTAAGCTGCTTCAGCCTGTGCTCACAAGACCAACCAGCAGCAAAGCAGCATGTCTAAAAAGGACAAAAAGCTATCTGGGAGCTATCCTGTGGACAGGAAAGATTTATAAATCTTGCAAAAATATCAACTGACTCTGTTGCGGTTGTGGAGAACTCAAAGGCCACTGGATAATTCTACAAGACTGATATTGGCCACTTCATCACCATGAAACACAGCCTTCCTCTTCAAACTGAGTGACTGAAATAAACACCTCTGTCCTCTCTTGCTCACTTACCTGTACCTTTTAATGTGGGTAAACAGTACCCATTACTTTGTGTCCAAACATTTGACTGGTACTGTCTTATTTTAGCTAAAAAAAAAAAATATATTATGTGAAGCTGACTGAAACTCTGTACTCGTGTTAATTCATGAAATTTGGATAATTTTTCAAAAGGAATGCAAAAATATTTCTATATTTTAATTAAAGTATTCAGTGAATGATTTCTTTTAGGTAGTTATTTGATGCTGGCGTAGAATAATTTAGTATACCCTAGATATCCTCAATAATTAGTTTGCAATATTAATTATTAATTCTGAGTACACTGTACTTCTTGATGGTCTATCTTATTGTAATTATGTGTTTGAGTTCAAAAAACTTAATAACATCAGATTTTGCACCTGCTAAAAATCTAGTTTATACCGGTTTTAAAAGAGTGGATTAATGAGCAACAGCACGGTGGCGTGGTGGTCAGCAGTGCTGCCTCACAGCTAGAATGACACCTAGAAGGTCTGGGTTCTTTTCCATCTTGGCCCGGGCCTGTTGCTGTGTGGATTTTGTATGGTCTCCCCATGTCTGTGTGGATTTCCTCACACAATCTGAAGACATGCAGCTACTGGGGTTAGGTTAATTGGTCACTCTAAATTGCCCACTGGTGTCAATAGTTGTCTGTGTCTCTCTGTGTTAGCCCTACAACAGGCTGGCAACCTGTATGGGGTGTACCCTGCCTCTTGCCTTATGTCAGCTGGGATAGGCTCCCGGCTCCAGCCTGAAGAGGTTAGATGGAAAAAAATATGATTAAATTTTTTTTTTTGTATATATTCAATTTACCCAGCTTGATTGATTAAAATACATATTTTAATTTGTACAAACTATAAAAGATAAGTTTGGTCAATTAGAACATACCATTTAGTTCAATTGGTAATAGAGTAGTACTTACTTAACAAGCTGAGTTAAATAAATGGGTGGTGAATGATTGCTTAAACGAAGTATCTTCAGTTACTGAAACTCTGTTATTAATACATTCAACTTAGATCTTTAATTCCATTCCAAAAGGGCCTCAAGTACATTGAACTTATACAACCAATGTTTCCTTACTTAACAAATTTAAGGCAATGAGTTAACTTGTTTTTTTTTTTAAGTAGATTCAACTTATCCTGGTTTACAGTGCAGGTTAAATAATTTACAAATCACCGTTGTTTTAAACAGAAACAATTTGATCAATCTTAATAAGTACAGAGATTCTGTTATGCCATTCTTGCACTGGCCTGCACTTTCCTTCCCATCAGATGGTTCATACAGCAACACTCACCTTGATGATGTCTGATGAAGATCCTTATCTGTCAGTTCTGTGAAAACCAGTATGTAAAAACTGCAGTTTATAAAGACTCTGACGAGAGGTAGCAACATTACATCTCTATATGGAAAGGTCTGCCCCACCCCCACTCCCACTTCAAGCTTATTTAAATTTTTTCCAAAGAGGTGCAGGATGCAAAGCAGCAGGATTCAAAAGCTCTTGTTTTTATTTAGGGATTTAGGTAATGAAAGCACTGCTGATGGTTACAGATGCTTTGAAGAAAGGCTTACCACCAGCTAAAGTTAGCAAGCCACAACTAGTAGGACTGCCACCTGCAACCTTTTCTCAGTTAACACCTACGACCATTAACTACCATATCAATGCCACCAGTCAGTTTAACATTCCCTTTCTAAACATCAACACAGGGCATGCAAATGACCATTTTGTGAGTTTTGGAAATTTGTTAAGCAAAATCATGAATGCAGTTTTGAATAGAATTCAAATGCCTCCAAGCCAAAAACCAAGACTGTATTTGGTAAGAATCTATGTCAGGGTTGATGTCAATACCTTCTTAATTTTAATTGCACATTTCGTTACAGATAAACATACTATTTTTTTGTTGGTAACTAAAGGTAATCCAGTACTGAACTGGGAGCCAATGAACTTAAAAACTGGGGTAATACGTTCAAATTTCTGCATACCTGAAAGGACTGGCTGCTCCATTTTGAAAGCTGAAGTTGACCTACACATACAGAGGTCTCTGATACTGCAGAGAACCCTCAAACTCTGGCCTTTGGTTGAGGACCCAATACACACGCAGGGTTATGAAGATACTATTGATGATAAGTTGAAATAATCCACAAGATGGTACTACAGCATGTATAAATGTAAAGATATGGTCTGACCGACTTGTTCTATTATAGGTCATAAAGCAGAGAACATCAACTGGCGGCCCGTGGGCCACATCCGGCCCTCTAGAACTTCCCATCCGGTCCCCTGAATAGTACTGCCACAGGTAGTATACACCAATCAATCATGTCACATCATAAACCATTAAATACCGGTCAAGTCTGAATTATTACCTCCAAAAGCCACTTCCTGTTGGCCATAAAAGCCTCCATGCCCACAGAACCAATCAGAATGCAAGATCAGACATGTGACAAGTATTTTCAGCGCTGCACTGAGGAGCCAGCTTTTGTTGGCGGTGATCACATTGTAAACACAGCTGACCGTGAGTCTATATTTGCACCTTTCGCCTGAAGATTTTTCTGGTTTTGCCTCAAAACAAAATTGTATTTATTAAAAAGTAGGTAAATTACTATATTCACATCTTTGAAAAAAAGGCACCTAACCATTGGCTGTGAAATAAAATTACTAAAATTTACCATAGGATCCAGATATTGAAAAAAATGACACATTGATCTACTTATAATGTAGAAAAATTTTGTGTATGTTGTCATTCTATCATTAGGACTCAGTTAAGGATTGAACTCTTCAGTGACATGAGAGAGAGGCATCTTTTCAATGGTGGTCATGAGTATAAATGCCTTCTGTGCTACGTCTTCATGAATGTCTTGCAAAAAGCACTTGATGAGCACAGACGCCTCTGGAACAATCACTGTGCACCAGCCACATATCACCTTCCTCATAGGTAATTATTTAGTCCACATATTTTAGGTCATAGTGGCTCCTGAAATTTAGATCACGCAATCGTGTAATGGACTATGTCTTATTTTGCACTTTTCTGCTCTAGCTGAGCACTCAAAGTGCTTTCTGCAACACTTTTGCATTTACCTATTCACACATTCATACAAGCACTGCTTTCTATTTAAGTGCTTTCTATCTAACATTCACACACATTTACAGTCCACACACTGGAGCAGCCAGGAATTGGACCACTAACCTTCCGATTCCTGCTCAACCCCCTGAGCCACAGCCACCCCATATTATTATATTTAAAGGTTTTTAAAACCATATCTCAACTGAAAAAGACCAGATCTTCCAGATGCTTCTAAATTACAAGCTAAATAGCTTTGTTGTAGTCTTAAAGCAGGGATGACCCAACTTTTTTCAAGGAGGGCCAGATTTGATCATGTGAAAGCACCCAAAGGCCAACAGTCCCTGATGACATTATTGAAAACAAACGATGCATATAAATATTCTTTTAATATTTTAATTTTTATCCAGTAAACAAAAATGAAGCAAGCAAATGTAACCGTTACGATGAATACAGAGCATGAAAGCTCTCTAAATTTTCAGCAGAAATAGAAAACATACAGAAACTGTAAAGCAAAACTCTGTAATTCTGATAGCAGAGCAACAGTGAAGCTACGTGAAGAAGAGCACAGTTACACAGGGCAGGTCTTGTTCACGAACAAGTATAATGTCACTAGGTGGGAGTCACTTAGTCTCAATATCAAGCGGTTCTTGTTTAAGTTCAGAACAGAGAAAGTCTGCACACACCACAGGTGGCAAAAGTACAGACATTCTGCACTTAAGTAGAAGTACAAATACAAAATACTGTTGTAAGAGTTCAAGTACTGGTTCAACTTCTTTACTCAAGTAAAAGTGAAAAAGTACCGGCTCGTACTTGAAACGTACTCAAAGTAAGAGAGTAAAAGTAGGTCTTTGGAGGACGTTTCTAGCAGCTATTTTATGCAAAGCTAACTGAACCTTGTGCCATATTAATATAATAAGCAAACAATATAATTACATGAGAATACAAACTTTATTTCTATCCAAATTCTAATTCTAGTGAATGCACTCAGCTTGAACACTGTTACGTAAGACATGAGCGGAGATAATTTGGTGTTACCTACATTATCCAAGGTGACTCTGCCTCACTTGATCAGAAAAATTAGTCAAGGGTTACAGTGAGATTCAGCAGGCTGAGGAACCCTAAGATCTGTTATAGTGGCTTGATGTAGGGGAAAAAAATCACCTTCACAATAATTTCTATTGTGAGCTCCAGTAGATTTTCTTTGTGTGCAGGCTGTGATCAGCTCCCACTGGATTTACTGTGTGAATTTACACAACTGAATTCAACAAGATGTTTTATGACCTATCTTCCATCCCATACAGGTTGAATTCTAAGCTTCATTAGCTTAGATTCAAACTCATCTCTGCTCTGCATCAGTCCAATTCAATTCAATTCAATTCAATTTTATTCAATTCAATTCAATTTTATTTATATAGTGCCAAATCATAACAAACAGTCGCCTCAAGGCGCATTGTATTGTGGGTAAAGACCCTACAATAATACAGAGAAAACCCAACAGTCAAAATGACCCCCTATGAGCAAGCACTTGGCGACAGTGGGAAGGAAAAACTCCCTTTTAACAGGCAGAAAGCTCCAGCAGAACCAGGCTCAGGGAAGGGCAGTCATCTGCTGCAACCGGTTGGGGCTGAGGGGAGAGAGACAGGACAAAAGACATGCTGTGGAAGAGAGGCAGAGATTAATAATAAATAATGAATAAATACAGAGTGAAGTATGAACAAAGTAAATAAGGTGAATGAAAAGAAACAGTGCATTATGGGACCCCCCCTGCCCCCTCAGCAGCCTAGGCCTATAGCAGCATAACTAAGTTCAACACTTAGCTTTACTGTAAATTCACCACAGTACAGCAAACTGACCTGTTTTTCCTGCACAAAACTGCAGTATTTTCATGCTAGTTAGTCTACTTCAGTTTGTTTTGCAGGACATTTCACAAAATGAAAAAACTCAACTTCACATTATATATGATCTATAGATCTCTCTCTCTCTGCCCCCCTTCCATCTTTCTCCATCTCTGAGTGAACTGCCCTCATTCTTTTCTCTCTCTGGAAACACAGCAGCTCTTCTTTTAGCTAGCAGACACACTGTGTGACAAACTGTACACAAACAGTTTGTGTTTATGCTGATGTTTGTTGAGCTGATAGAAACGGTGCATTTGAAATTAGCCACAACACGTTACTCCCTTTATTTTCGCTCCTCTTCAGTAGCACTAGTTAGATGCTGAGGTACTGTAACCACAACTTTCATGTCTTTTTATGCCGTAAGCCCTGGGGATGGATACCCCAATATGATGGTCCCTTATCTGTTATTACTCCTCAGATCGGTTTGATGTTTGAAGGCACACTGACCGGAAATAAAAACTTTTCTCAGACACGTTAAACCTAAAGTAATAATCTGTTTTGAAAATGTAAGGAGTAGAAAATACAGATATTTGTGTAAAAATGTAGGGAGTAAAAGTAAAAAGTAGTCAGAAAAACAGATACCTGACAAATCTACTTAAGTACAGTAACAAAGTATTTGTATTTCATTACTTCCCACCTTGGGCGCACACAAATATGTGGTGCCACACAAGCTTTACAATTTCTTCGCAAATGTTTGCATCTCAGGAAACTTGACCTTATCCAGGTGCCGGTAAAAATGCCACGGCACTCACTGTCACACACTCAGTCAGCTCCAGCTGCAGGTGAGGTGGAGCATCATCGAGGTCAAATAGCAACATGTCCTTTTCGAAAAAGACAAAAACCCAAAAACGGTCACTGAACTCACCAGCAAGGGAGGTGACTGCTCCACACCTCTTCAGCTAAGCTGTCCTGGAGTTGCTTTATTTTTCAGCACGTTCAGTGTCCAATACACATGACAGCTTGTCATATGTATTAGCATGTTTTGTCCCATAGTGTCTCTTCACATTATGTTCCTCATGGCAAATCAGGCATCGGTGTTCAGTGAAAAAATTTTTTTGATTTCCTCCTTTCTTGTAAGTGGCAGACTTCATTATCAACTTTTTCTACTTGCTGTAGCCATGACAGCTGAAAGGAGCAAACTTCATTCGGCCAGTTAAGTGTTGAATCAGCACCGTACACCTTCATGACCCCACACCCCACGATTGAGCCATTAGTGATTCTTCTTTTTTTTTTCAAGTTTTATGGCAGTTCATAGACACAATGCGACTGTACCTCCATGAGTTAAAAGGAAGCACTGCACGCAGAATCATATTAATCGTTTGTGCTGGTGTGCCAAAAATAACACATTTTTAGACTAAAAATTGCAGGCCATATAAAATCTGAGCTTGGGCCGTGATTGGCCCACGGGCCAGACTTTGGACATGCCTGGTGGAATTGACTGACTTTGTTCCTATATCTGAGTGACCTTAGGCGTGGTGGCAGGGAGTGTGGATTCCAAGCGTCTCAGGAAGTCCTGCAGTCTATATGGCGATGACAATCTTGGGGTCCGTTTAATGAACTTGGAAAGACAGAGTGAAATCCCTCAACCAGTCAACTGATCCACTGCAAGCAACAATTATATATAACTGAAAAATATGGCTAGACTTTAGAGGATAACAATTGTTGATTCCAACAGAGATTATCTGCTAGATGTGGATACTTTCAGCTCTGACACGAATTCTCAAAAAAAGCTTTGAACAACTTTTAGGTACAAATTTTGTTGCAGAATTTTTATTTTGTATAAAATTGTTTAACTTCTATAAATCGATTTTCTACCTGAAGAAATAAGAAGACTGTTACTGTATAAAGAACTTTTTCCTTTTAATGATCAAACAGCTGGATCCATATGGAGGCACAGATTTGTTTTACCAAGACAGGTTTACAAAAGTGTTCTTTAAGATCATTTATCGACCTCTAAGAATAACGAGCATTTATTCACAAATGTGCTCCTCAAAAAGAAAAGTGCAATTTTATTCAAATAAAGCTTTTTTCCCCTGATTTTTTCTGAATAATTGTACGACTGCGTATTCCGAAAATGTTTTATTTTGCTGCATTTTAAAAAGCTAATTTTCAGGATAAACTATGTATCAATACTATGTGTTTATTGTACTTTTAAATATCAAATTACCTGTCTTCCTTTTGCAATTCCTCTACCTCAGCATCTGAAGAATAAATACAGTAAACTGAATGGGTAGTCTGGCTCAGAATTTGGCTGTTTTGACTGCAGTACTTGAACCTGAGTCATGGCTTAGATAAAGAACCTCACTGATTATTTCTGTATTGCATTCAAGATATAAAAGTGAGGAGGTGTGATATAACATTATGACTAACTTGTAGAAGGGACTTGAAGAATGATCTATTGAGGTGGATAACTTTCAGGGTCATGAAGCATTCTGAACCTGGAACATAAATAAGCACACACAGCGCACTACAATAAAAAAAAATGCACATGTAATGGCAAACACGTTTAACTTCAAAATGGAAATGCAGCATTATTATATAAAAGTCAGCCAATTACCAACGTCTGGGAGCCCCCCCCCTCCTTCTCTGAGGGCGTATCTACTTTCCACTATAAACACACCCCCTTTGAGTCACTTGCAGACTGTCACCAAGAGATGGCGCTTTCTTCACAAAAACTTTTCAAATTGTTTTGATAGGTTTTATGCCTAAAATTTTCCTCCTGCTGAAATATGAAAACTTAATCAAAGTTAAGTTTTGCAAAAGCTTTACAGTCAATTTAACCATTCAGACATTTTGCACCGCAAATCACCAAAACCTCTTCCCAGCAAACATTTCTTTGTTCATCCTTTTCTATTTAATAAAATAAATATATATTTGCACACAAAGTTCTTCATACTACAGATCTAATAGCAGATGTACAAGTTATGTTTGACAACCTAATTTTTATTTACTGTGTGATGGGATGTCCTACCCTCATCATGATTCACCTTTAAATTTCAAATTTATTTATTTTTATTTTTAGAAACATTAGCAGTGCAGTCAAATAATGATTTTATGCATTCATATTCATTAGTCAGCAATAACCATCAAGTGCAAGCAGCTTGTTTGGTGTTCAAATCCTCTACTTTACTGGCTGCAAGCAAATATCAATATCAGTGTTTTATAGAAAGGTTCAACAGAGAGCAAGAGAGCATGATGTATTTCATTGAAAATTTGATTCAAAAAACATAAACACAGGCTGTTGGCTATAAATTTGACACAGTGGGTGACACGCTATGATGATGGGTGCTCCTCCTCATATTCTGAATCACATTCATCTCTTTGACCTTACAGAATATTTTATGATCACAGTTAAAATTGGATGTACAATGCTGTTCAACACATTGACTAGAACTCTAACTTTGCTTAAAAACAAAAGCAGCAATCATAAAAATAAAGAAACTAGACAATAGAACCAGTGAAAAAGACAATTGTAAAAACTGTGCCAGTTCCAGGAATATTTTTTACGTGAGAGTCATCAGGATACAGCAGGATGTCCTCTCCATCTTCCATATCTTGGTTGAAATGTTTCAGTTTTTAATAGCTATATTTTAAATATATTGATTAATATTACATGACACCAAATGCCTATAATTTCCCAATTAAAAACAAATTCTTTCATGTTTTACATCATTTAACTATAAGTTAATACAAAAGTGAAAACACTAAATATCTGAACAAGTCTTGCCCTCATCATTTTAATTGCTTTACAGAACCAGCTGAAGTTAAAAATAAATGTAGCTGCACAAAACTTGTCTTTTCCACAGGAACAGCAGAATGTTGTCAAGTTTTCAAACTTAAATCCACAGAATGGAGATGCCACCGTAACCTGAAAAACACAATTTTAATAATTTGTTTTAGATACAAAGTGGTGGTCAAACTAACCTAGGTACCCTCTGGAGCTTGAAAAAAAAAAAAAGGCGACTGGACTTCTTTTTGTTTCTTGAAGATGTTTCACCTCTCATCCCAAAGGCTTCTTCACTTCTCAACAAAATGGTGGACAGACCCAGTTATTTAAACCCCAGTGGGCGTAGTCCATGGAGGTGGTTGTGATCCATTATTGTTCATGTGCATAATCACATGTGCCAAGGTGTGAAAGGAGGCGTGGGTCAATACAATCAGTGGTTTCAGAGAAAACCAATATACAGTGTATCACAAAAGTGAGTACACCCCTCACATTTCTGCAGATATTTAAGTATATCTTTTCATGGGACAACACTGACAAAATGACACTTTGACACAATGAAAAGTAGTCTGTGTGCAGCTTATATAACAGTGTAAATTTATTCTTCCCTCAAAATAACTCAATATGCAGCCATTAATGTCTAAACCAGAATAAATGCTTAAATATCTGCAGAAATGTGAGGGGTGCACTCACTTTTGTGATACACTGTAGGACTTTGCTCCATTGTTTCATGTGACTTTTGAGGTCACTGGAACAAAGGTGTGAATGGGGGTTGAGACGTCTGGGAAAGGAGCTCAGGACAGCACTGTAAGCGGTGGAAAGTTGGTGATATAATCTGCCTACTCTGTTCAATGGTGGTTGTTCACAGTGGACATAAATGGCTTCTTTTACTCCTCTTTCAACCCATCTGTCTTCCCTGTCCAAAATGTGAACACGGGCACCCTCAAAAGAGTGCCCTTTCTCCTTCAGATGCAGATGTACAGCTGAATCTTCTCCTGTCGACGTGGCTATTATTTAAATGTATATTCTGAGAAATTCTTCATACAGTGATGATGATGATGGGAACAATGGCACATGTGTGCATGTCTGCATGATGGTGGACTGATGGTGAATCATGGGTAGCCCCCCCCCAATATTCAAACACCCAAACCTGAAATCAGAGCCCCAGGTCCAGTAAGCAGGCCAGAAAACCAAGAGGGGATCTCAAAAGTGTGAATCTTGGATCTTGTGGTTCTTCAAATCAGTTCTATAATTGGTTGTCAAAGCAGTTTCTTAGAAGGAGTTTTATTCATTGAAAACAAGATTAAATGACACTAAATAGTGTTGGGATATGAATGCCATAAAGAAATTAAATCACAGGGTCTATGATACGACGCAAATAAGTTGAATGTCCAGTCAGCTTCACCTTAAAATAAAGTCACGACTGCTGCATCCTTCTAGTGGCTTAAAGGAAGAAGTCCCATTGTTGATGATTTAAGATGAGGAAAAACAAATAAACACACTTAAGCGGCTCAAAGCATAAAAGCTTACACAATGTATTTCTACCAGCTATTTCTGGTAAATGACTAATCAGCTGACTAATCAACAAATTAATGATTAATAGAAACATTAACAGTTTTTATTGTTGTGCGTGTAAAAACTTGATTTGCAAGACAACTGGTAACTATAGTACAGATAAATGTATGCAGTAACAAGTACATTTTCATCTTCAGTGATGGATATATTATTAAATTATTTATGATCACAAAAAAGGGGGTGGGGGTGTTCACAAGGCTTCATACACCGAGGGCAATTTACAGATTTAGCAATAATCCCCTATTGTTTTTGGATCTACCAGAATATTTTTGAGACAGAACAAGAAGATGCTGGAAGAGTGCTTGATCTGTGAAGCAGGGTGGATGAATTGTGCAGAATCACAAATATCACTATGTTGCAGTACCCTGCCAAACCCTTTTAATGAAACCACTCCATGGAATCCAGTTACCTTCTACAACAGGTCCAACCACAGTTCCAAACAATGCAAGAACAATTTAGAGAAAAAGAAGCCAGCTGGTATTTTGTCTAAAATGTAGAATACAGTGCAATCACTGGCTATCAACCCCGCTGAGCCATCTTGTATGGAACAGAAACAAGTGGAAAATTGTCTTCAGATTAGCTAAAACTAACAGCTAAATGTCAAAAATCTGAAAAGCAGTGGTTGATGCAGAGATAATCTGAATAAAGAAAACAAACATAACCAAACATAAAAATGAAGTTAGTGAGTTTAAGGTCTTTTGTAACAGAGGAAGTTCCTGCGCAGCTGGCAGTCTCTTGTGCTGAAAGATGCAGTGCCGCTCTTCTCAAGGACGCCACAGAAGCTGTCAGTCGAGCATCTTGGAGTATTTTCATATTGCATCTGTTCTCCACCCACCCACAGCCACTTGCCAGCCAAGAAACGCATGCCTGTCCATACCTGCCGACATTGAGCATATAAACAAAAGTGTGTCTCACTAACACAAATACAGTGTAAATGGTAAATGGACTAGTTCTTATATAGCACTTTTCTACTCTGTAGAACACAAATACAGTGTAAAAAAGTACCCAACCTCATCGGTGGTAGCCTCTTGTGCACTCTTGTGGGCAGTGTTGAGGTCTTCTGGAGTGATCAGGGTGGCCAAGTCATAGCTGTGATTCCAGTATAACAAGGCTGTGTCCCCTCCATCCAGAGACCTGCAGTAGTCTAATGCCTCCTCCCATGTCTTATTCTCTGTCACCAGAATCAGACCATCATGGCACATGAAAGAATGATTTACATTACAGTTGTAAGTCCTCCATTTATTCCCAAACTTAAATGCACAGTTTTTGTTTGACGTTGGTTCTGCAAAAAATAAGAGATGCAGAACAGAGATAAAGACACTTGGATACATTTCAAACAAGGCCTGCAATTATGTTCCACTGACCTGCAACTGAAGGCATTAATGCGTGAACACATAACTAAGATAGATTCAACTTACCACCAATGTCCCAACTGGTGAAATTAGCTATTTTGTCTGCTCTGGACCATTTCCATAGACTTGATGCATTCTCTCGATATAATCCAATCCAGCCATATCCACTGAAAAATGTATTGTCTTGATTATCTCTGATTGTGACCAGGTCAATGTGATACTTCCTGCAGAAGGCCTGTGCATTTGTCCAAGTCATCATGTTAGAGCCAGTGTACTGTGTAAAGTTCAGCAGTTGTCCACACATAGGAGTAAGGAAAGGCAGCAGGAGGATGAGGACGCGCATGTCCCTCATGATGTTTTAGACAGAAGTATACTGGAACAATAAAAAACACACACATAGCCAGGAATGAGCCTGAGGAAGTCTGCTGTGCTGTTTCACCAGTAATTTATGTACAAACTAGTGTTTTATGAATGTGACATAGAAATAAATGCTACTGAACAGCTGACAATCTCTCATGAGAGATGAAGTTAGGAAACAGTTGATTGAAACCCTGGCCTGCTCATGAGTAAAAAAAAAAAACATTCAAAAAAAAGAAATATATGTTTTTATAAATAAAAATACACTTACAATAACTTTAAGGTACAATATCATAAAAACATGCTTTTATAGTGTAAAGTATGAGTTTTTATATAAACAATCTTTTTACTTAGAATTTTCTTCTCTTTCTCTGTAGATAATAGGTTACCAATAAGCCTGAAACTGGTTCTATATACTGCTAACTTCTTCTAGGTGAGTGCAAAAGGGAGAGTCATAATATACTGCTAACATGGGTGCTAAATGCACTGCACATGGTCAGACAGCAGAATTTATTTACTTATTGCCATTTATTTATTTATGTAAAACCACTATCAGATTAACTGCGGGCAATTTTTAAATGTTTTCAGCTCTCAAGTTGTTGTCATAGATTTCATTCTGATGAGGAACTGAAGCTGCTTTCTGAGTCTAACAAAGCCATCGGAGCTAAATCGTCTGTCTCTTTTCCCCGCTTGCGATATGCAGGGAAAAGAGCGGATGGGTGGTACAGATGTGGGAGAAGTTGCAGAGACCTGCGCAGGTGAGCTAACAGTGCGTCATTGCGTCACACAGCAGGAAAAGCTGCACATCAAAGTCCCGAAGACAGGACATGCCATGAGCATCCTAACACAGACAGTGAACTTTATAAGGCAAAGCTTTAAATCACTGGCAGTTTCGGAGGAAATCGCTTCTGAGTTTGGTGACGTGCGTGCAATGAGCTACCTGAGGAAATCTGTCAACGTCATGAAAAGTAAAGTAAAACTCTCAGCAAGGCTCTGGGATGAAAGGTGGCTGTGTGAGAAGGATCCATTCGTCCGTGGAGCTTCAGGGACGGGACCAAATGATTATGCGTGTCTCCACCGCTGTGTTTGCAGCTGTGCGTTTTGCTGAGAAATTGGAGACACTGCGCAGTTTACGCAGCATTTTTCTGACGGTGAAGCACAGAAATTCAGTTTTTACCTGAGTATTTTGTAAATTTTCATCAGCATGAAATATATTCATTTTTCCTGATGTTATTTTTGAAGAAAAATATAATTTGATATTTTATTTAATGTGTTGAGGACAAAGTTGCTGTATTCTGCCCATTCAAATTCATATTGCTGATTAAAATTATTATTTTTAATCCTGTTCGGCCCGCGACTCAGACTGTGTCTTCAATTTTGGCCCCTCCTGTGACTGAGTTTGACAGCCCTGGATTAAAGTAATGGAGGTGGTGGGCTTGACCAAAAATAGATGGGATGCAGCAGCATTACTGATAGGTTTTAGCTTTTGACAGACAGAATAAGAGCACAATAGGCAGACATGTCATGCATTTTGGATGACTGACAGAACATCCATTAACCTTCTCTTCTCACAGACGGCTCGTCATGTCTTAGTCACCAAAGAGCCATGTTTATCTCGTCATCGTCTCGGTATTGTCATGAAAAAAGGGCCGTCAGCTAAATCATTTCGTCACCGTCAACGAAAAAAACACTGCGAGCCACCACTATGATGCATCATAGACATAGACATCAACAAGCTAAAGGGGAAGCATACGCCTCCTTTGTTCAGACATGTCGAGAAAAGCACCACAAGAAGAACCATGAGCAGTTGGTCAGCTTCGCCGAGTTCTCGAAGAAATGCTCCGAAAGGTTTAAGCCTCTTTCTTCCAGTGATAAGAAGTGCTACAGTGAGATGGCCAAGGCTGAAAAGGTGCGCTACAACCACGAGATGAATGGCTACGTCCCTCCCAAAAGCTTTGGAAAAAGTTTAGTTATCTTTGGGGAGCACAGTGGCGTGGTGGTTAGCACTTCTGCCTCACAGCTAGAATGACATCTAGAAGGTCTGGATTCAATTGCACCATGGCCCGGACCTCTTGCTGTGTGGAGTTTGCATTTTCTCCCCATGTCTGCGTGGGTTTCCTCCCACAGTCCAAAAACATGCAATTACTGGGGTAAGGTTATTTGGTCATTCTAAATTGCCCTTAGGTGTGAATGGTTGTCTGTCTCTCTGGGTGTGCTGGCAAACTGCACAGGGTGTACCCTGCCTCTTGCCCTATTTCAGCTGGGATAGGCTCCAGACCAAGAAAAGATCTATGGACTTATTTTCAATATAACACATTTGAAAGGAAAACCAAGAAGGTATGGTGCTTCACCAACAATAAACTGTGGGTGACCCCAGAGCTGAAGGCCATGCTGAATGAGAAGAAGAGGGCCTTCAGCTCTGGAGAGAAAGAGGAACTGAGGAGAATGCAAAGGGATCTTAACCCGTTAACTGGCAGCACCAAAATCACCTGGAAAAACTACATAATGCCATCTAGTTATTATTTGCTCTGGAAAACACATTTTGTAGCCTATTAACTGGCCATGTCCCATCCGCGGGATGTATGAAATGCAATATGGCAGGCTAGACCCTCATATTTTGATTGACACCACATTCGGCCAATCATGTTAAGAAATGGGTTTCACAGTGCCAATAATAACCAGAGGGCATCACGTAGATTTGTCAGGTGAGTTGGTGTAGCCAGTTGCATGAGTCAGTCAAAATGGGAGGGTCTAGCCTGCCATATAAAATGAACTACAAACATCCAGGACATGGCCAGTTCAATTCAATTCAATTCAATTTTATTTATATAGCGCCAAATCACAACAAACAGTCGCCTCAAGTTAAGAGGTTAAATACAAGAGGCAAAGCAAGCTTCAGGAGGAAGATGGAGGAACATCTCCAACAACAAAAAAAGTCTGAGAAGTCTGGAGAAACATCAATAAAATCTCTGGCCACTTCAAGGGCAATTGAGGAGCCACAGTGCCTGCTGACAACAATCTGAATCTGTTTTTCAATAGATTTGACTCTGGGCCATTAGCCACCTCCCCTGCCCCTCAGCTCCCATCTACACCTCTTTGTATGCTCTTCCCCCACTTTCCTGGTGCCGTGCTATCGCTACCTGCACTCTCCTCACTCCCACACACAACAGAGCCGGCCCCATCTCCCACCCCAACCCAGACTCACATCCACCTCACAGCTGGTGAGAAGTCAGCTCAGGAAGACAAAGATCATGAAGATGCACCACCTTCGCCCACTTGTGAGCTCAACGCTGCACCCCCTGCAGTTCACCTACCAGCCTGGCACCGGGGTGGACAACGCCGTCATCTACCTGCTGCCCAGATCTCTAAGTCGATTCCATCTGCTGAGGAGACTGAGGTCCAATGTGTTCACGCATTAATGCCATCCTCGCTGCAGAAAGGAGCACTTTGACAGGTCATTTATCCCAACAGAGCTTTTTAACACATCATAATGTCATAAGTCACTTGGACACTTTACCTAGACTGCTATCACTTTATGCACACACTGTACCTTTACATATAGTACAGAAATATTTTATTTAATTACATTTCCACCCATGATGCATACTATGTATGCCATATACAAATTTACTTCTGCTACAAATGTGTTTAGATATAGTGTTTTGATATCTGTATATAGATAGTGTTTTGATATGTATGCATGTATTTGTATATATATATATATATATATATATATATATATATATATATATATATATATATATATATATATATGTTGATATATATTTTATGTATATAGTGTTTTCTACTTTATTTTGTTTTATTTTATCCTTCTTCTCTGTAATTGAGCTTCTGTAACATTAAAGCTTTCTTTTATCTTATCTTATCTTATCTTGTCTTGTCTTGTCTTGTCTTTATAATTGATCAACATATTGATTTAATCTGCCTTACAGCAACCTAGTTACAGCAGGATGAATATGTTTAAATGAATCAGCAGCCCCGAGTCACACTAAATGTCAGAATGCTTGAAGCACAGGTTGAGGAGGAGGAGTAGCAGCAATCTTCCACTCCAGCTTATTAATTAAAGACCCAGACAGAGCTTGAATTCATTTGAAACTCTGACTTTTATCCTTGTCTACCGAAATTGGAAAACTCAAAAACATGTTTGTTTTTTTGTTATTATCTATCGTCCACCTGCCCCTTACTCAGAGTTTCTGCCTGATTTTTTTTTTTTTACCTTATTTAGTGTTCAGTTCAGATAAAATAATTATAGTGGGTAATCTTACCATCTATGCTGATACTGAAAATGACAGCCTCAAGACTTTACTTTTTTTTTTTAAATGTGTGGGTTTTTTTTTAGCTTGTCATGTCTGAAAGTTTTTGAAATCAGAACGATGATCCGAATGCACTGTTGTACCAAACGTATTTGCTTTTACATAGCTCTATAAGTTTTCTATAGGCTACTCTTGTTAATGTTTGCCTTTTTATTTTATCTATTCATTCATTTCTCTTTTTGTCCACAGCATATGACTGACAGTCAGGAAGGAAAGGGTAAGAAGAAGAGAGATAGAGAGAAGACAAAAAAACAAAAAAACGGGAGAAAACAGAAGAAATAATGGGCGTTTGCTGGTTCCTCGACTACTTAGTGTGGTTGTAACTTCATAGTTTACAAAGCACCAGAGTCATACTTTTACTGTATGTTTCCAGTCACCTGAAGAACAGAAAACCCAGTGAATTACATTAGCTGATGATGTTCCCATGGGAACAGAATAATCATATATGTGCCTAGTGCAACTAACATAACTAGATTTGTTAAACATTTACTTCATTCCTCTCATGCTCTCAACACATATTTAATAAATTTCAAATTGGAAGTACTAGAATAAGAACTGTTGCTTATAACCAGTAAGTATGATGTTCAAGGCACACCGTGCGAGGTCCACAAGCTGCTTCAGCCTGTGATCACAAGACCAACCACCAGCAAATCCGCATGTCTAAAAAGGATGAAAGGCTATCTGGGGAAGACCTGCGGACAGGAAATATTTATAAATCTTGCAAAAATATCAACTGAATCTGTTGTTGTTGTTGTGGAGGTCTCAAAGGCCACTGGATAATTCTACAAGATTGATACTGACTGCTTTATCACAATGAAACACAGGTTAATGGCCTTCCTCTTCAAACGGAGTGACTGAAATAAACACCTCTGTCCTCAGTTTCCTTTACAGAAGGCTAAACTGCTCACTTAACTGTAGCTTTTGATATGGGTATATAGCTTACCTTATTTTAGCTAAACTTGTTATTTTTAAATGTAAAGATGACTGAAATCCTGTACTCATGTTAAATCATGAAATTTTGATTTTGCAAAAGAAGTGCAAAAATATTTCTATAATATAACTAAAATATTCAGTGAATGTTTCCTTTATGTAGTTATTTGATGCTGGCCTAAAATAATGTTTTATACCCTAAGTATCCTCAATAATTAAAAAAAAAACTACTGACAAATAAAAGAGTTGTTATTCTAAATGAACGACTGGAACAAATATGATCTCAGCAGGTTAAGCTTTTTTTATTATAGTTTTTTGCCAGAGTTGAACAGCTCCCATTGATCAACCTAATACAGCCAACAATTTGCAAATCACTTTTCTTCTTTTTTTCTTTTGTTTTGAACAGCAACAATGTCACACTCTTAATAAGTACAGTGATTCTGTCGTGCCAATCCTGCCCTGGCTTGCGCTATGCTTCCCACCAGACCAATTCATAGAACAGCACTCACCTCGATGATGTCTGATGAAGATCCTTATCTACAAAGACTCTGACATTATGTAGCAACACTATGTCCATGGAAAGGTCTGCCCCAACCCCCACCAAAGCAATTTAAATCTTGCCCAAATGGAAGCAGGATGCAAAGCAGCAGGATTAAAAAGCTGTTTTATTTAGGGATTTTAATCTTTACTGTGGTAGCTAATTAATCAAGTTTCTCTCTAGAAGAAATAATCAATCATCAATTATTCAATTATACACTGCTCTGTTGGCAAACACTTTGTTTTACATAAATAATGCATTAATCTGCTCTGTCAGAGCTTTCTGGCTATTTTTACTTTTACTCCCAGCATTTTTACACAAGTATCTGTACTTTCTACTCCTTACATTTTTCAAACAGACTCGTTACTTGAGGTTTAACACGTCTGAGAGAAGTTTTTATTTCCCGTCAGTGTGCCGTCAGAGCATCAAACAATCTGAGCCTAGACGGAGGAACAATGACACATAAGAGACAATCGTAATGGAGTATTTTCCATCCTCTGGGCTTATTGCACACAAAGAGATTAAAGAGACAAAACCATATAATTTATGTATCGTTTATAGCGCTATAATCAGGGGTTACAGTGGGCTGTATGTATGTATATCCTCAGACCCCTGGTGTAAGGTGACATCAGTGGATATCACCTCTTTTTACTCCACAGTGGTTTTGTCTGAATTGGGGTCACCTTGGCACAGGTGTATGGAATTAGGTTGCTCACTGATTTTTAAAAAAAATAAAATTTTAATAATGTGTTTGGCACAATTTTATTTCATATTGTTCTCTTAACTATGTGTGACCTGTAGAAACAAAGGTTATCTTGGATGTTCTCTATCAAACAAGGTTTAAATGTTTAATTCCCTCTTTCCTTATACATTCAAATACCCCTACAACTTAGTGACAAACAAAACAGTGTATTTGATAAGCAAATGTATTTCCTTGACTAACCTTGCTCTCTTGTATAATGGATCAAGCATAGAGATGATCAGTGTTGGTCTTTAAAAATACGTTTTAACCTGGATAAATGTATCTGTCGACTAACAAGTTAGTGCGTTTTGCCATGGTCCTCCGCCGTTTACCCAGAATTTCGTGTTTAGTTCTTTTAGGTTCTGTTTTCATTTGAGATTCTGTTGTGTTTTGTTACCACACTGTATTTCACCATGTTTCATAATTTATGTTTAGTTCTGGTACCCGTCCAGCTCCAGTTTAATTATTCATTATTTTCTGCCATTCTCCAGTAAACCACACTTTAAGTTCAGTTCTCTCAGTGAGCCTGGATCCTGCAGTCCAACTGCACTTGCCACACAGTTTCCCGTGACACAGTTATCATTGTTTAAGATATAAATAATAAGATATAAAAGAGAGAGTCAGCTTTTTTTCTTTGCCTTTCCAACAGAACAGTGTGTACGTGTGCCACCATGATGATGAACTGATGATGAATCATTGGTAAAGTCTCTTGAATCTTGTGGTTCTTGTCAGAGCGTGTTTTTTATTTGTGAAGGAAGACACCTAAAACATTTTTATTAAAAAATTAAAACAATTAATACATTAAAGAATCAGAAGAGTTAACGTGTACATGAGCCATCGGTTCAGGGAGACACGGGCTTTCTCTGCAGCTGGCTGTTGCTCCCCTCCCCACAGAGCACAAGCTCTAAGCTAAACATAACAATTTTATACTACAAGCACTCATCAATTCAAAAACAGATGGAGAGAGCCGTGGTTTAGACTTAGCGTTCTCAGATTGGTTCGTCTAGTGGTTGGTTCCAGCATCATGGCACAAGCTTCTCCAATCAGCAATAAAAGCTTCCATAAAAGAAACACATTGCCTTCCTGTCCTCACATGTCCCTAATCATGACTCGGCAATTTTATTCAGCTTAGTAACCGGATGCAGTGACCTACACACACCCTTCCCTCCTTAGACACAGACTTTAATGTTTTGGCAAAACCTGTTAAGGATACGATTAAATATATTCTTCTCTGAGCCCGAGGAAGGTCATAGATAAGATGAACATATCGCCCCA
Organism: Pterophyllum scalare; assembly: GCA_024447675.2. Lineage (NCBI taxonomy): Eukaryota > Metazoa > Chordata > Actinopteri > Cichliformes > Cichlidae > Pterophyllum > Pterophyllum scalare. The sequence continues at coordinate 186,456 of JAMQGT020012767.1, read as the reverse complement.
AGGCCATGGCGCTGATTTATCTGTCTGCTCTCTGTCTGAGTGTATCTATTTAATTGTCTATTATTTGCTTCAGCCCCTGCTTATGAATTAATTTCCTGGAGTTTACTTTTAGACATTTATCATTTTATTCATTGAGTAAAAAATAAAACCCAACAACTCCCTCCTTTTTCATGCCTTCAGGTGTGATCCCAATTTAATACCACTATGGTTATCAACCTATTGATCAAAACTCTTAGAAATAATAATGGGATGATTATAATATATTTTCAGAACACACTAAAGCATATTAAGACTAACGTGCTTCCTGAGGTCCTCTCTGTGCTGTCATCTGTGTTTCTTTTGCAAAGGTCAGCTTACATTACTCCAGACAGACAGTTCAGAGCACCATGTTTTGGCAGTTAAGCATGGAAAAAAAACATATACAAAACATATAAAAAGCACAATGATTACAAGCACTCATACTTTCCAAAATGTCTATAATTTCTATAATTGCTTTTCTGTAATTATGCCTTTTAAAAACAGACAAAATGCCAAGCAACTGGATTAAAGCACGACACATAAAATCATGATTATTTGCCAACACATAACTCCGAATATATTACACGAGATAATTATTCATTATCACACCTTCATCAATTGGTACTTATTTGGTAGATAATTGATTCTGTCGTTACAGGTTCAAACCTTTATTCTTTTTGTCTTTTTTTCTAAGAATTATTCTTAGCACCTGCAATAAAGACTAAAAAATAATTTTTTTTTTATGAATTTCAGGAACTCACAGATCACCTTTTATTGCCAGATGCTGGAATTTCCTACAGAGCAGTGGTGGTGCCGGGGGGTGCTAGGGAGTGCTGTAGCTCCCCTTGGAAAAGTCATACCACCCCTGTAGCACCCCCAAGACAATAGCTTGTGTCTGTGTGTGCTGAGAACTGAAAGAACAAATGATCCTTCATAGCACCCTCAGTAAAATGCTTAGCCCCCCCCCCCCCCAGCACCTGCAGAAAAATATTCCTGGAGCTGCCACTGCTACAGCGCATCAGGTGGAACCAGGAATCTTTTGTTGAATCTTTAAAGCTGTTTGTCTGGTCAGGGGAGCTTGGCATGACTCTTCTCACCTTGAACACCTTGAACTGCACCAGGTTCTCTTAACTGATAACTCTGAATCACTGTAAACCCAGATTTTTGATTCGACTTAAAAATATTGAGTTCATATTACTTAAAATTGCCTAATATGTGAACATTACTTGTTAATTCTGAGTAAGCTGAGCTGTTTCATGTCCTTTTTTTATTGTAATTGTGTTTTTAATCCAGTAAACTTACATATTCAGGTTTTGCACTTGCCAAAAATCTAGTTTATACCAGTTTTAACAGACTGAACTGATGATATTGGATTGAAGCTACAGTATGTTGGGCAGCACGGTGGCGCAGTGGTTAGCACTGCTACCTCACAGCTAGAATAATATCTATTGCTGGTGTGTTTAGGATCATTGTCCTGCTGCAGAACCCAAGTTCGTTTCAGCTCGAGTACACGAACAGATGGTCGGACATTCTCCTTCAGGATCTCTTGGTAGACAGCAGAATTCATAGTTCCATTTATCACAGCAAGTCTTCCAGGTCCTGACGCAGCAAAACAGCCCCAGACCATCACACTACCACCACCATATTTTACTGTTGGTATAATGTTCTTTTTCTGAAATGCAGTGTTCCTTTTACGCCAGATGTAATGGGACACACACCTTCCAAAGAGTTCCACTTTTGTCTCATCGGTCCACAGAATGTTTTCCCAAAAAGTCTTGGGGATCATCAAGATGTGTTTTGGAAAAATTGAGACGAGCTTTAATGTTCTTTTTGCTCAGCAGTGGTTTTCTCCTTGGAACTCTGCCATGCAGGCCATTTTTGCCCAGTCTTTTTCTGATGGTGGAGGCATGAACTGACTTTAACTGAGGCAAGTGAGGCCTGCAGTTCTTTGGACGTTGTTGTGGGGTCTTTTGTGACCTCTTGGATGAGTCGTCGCTGCGCTCTTGGGGTAATTTTGGGCAGCCGGCAACTCCTGGGAAGGTTCACCACTGTCCCATGTCTTCGCCATTTGTGGATAATGGCTCTCACTGTGGTTCGCTGGATTCCCAAAGCTTTGGAAATGGCTTTATAACCCTTTCCAGACTGATATATCTCAATTACTTTCTTTCTCAATTGTTCCTGAATTTCTTTGGATCTCTGGCATGATGTGTAGCTTTTAAGGATCTTCTGGTGGACCTTACTGTGTCAGGCAGCTCCTATTTAAGTGATGTCTTGATTGAGAACAGGTGTGGCAATAATCAGGCCTGGGTGTGGCTAGAGAAATTGAACTCAGGTGTGAAAAACCACAGTTATAGTATGTTTTAACAAGGGGGGCAATCACTTTTTCACACAGGGCCATGATGGTTTGGATTTTTTTTCACCTTTAATAATAAACACCTTCATTTACAAATTGCATTTTGTGTTTACTTGTGTTGTCCTTGACTATTGTTTAAATTGGTTTGATGTTCCGAAACACTTAAGTGTGACAAACATGCAAAAAAACAGGAAATGAGGAAGGGGGCAAACACTTTTTCACACCACTGTAGAAGGTCTGGGTTGGATTACATCTTTTTTGTCATTTTATTCATTGAGTAAAAAATAAACCCCAACAGATACAATGCAAATAAGTTGAATGTCCAGTCAGCTTCACCTGGAAATGAAGTCATGACTGCTGCGTCCTTCTAGTGGCTTAGAGGAAGAAGTCCCATTGTTGATGATCCAAGATGAGGAAAAACAAATAAGTAGACCAAAGAGGTTCAAAGCATAAAAGGTTAGACAATGTATTTTTTCTGACTATTTTTGGTAACTGACTAATCAACAAACTGAATAACTGAAACAACAGTTTTTATTGTTGTGCATGTAAAAGCTTAATTTGCAAGACAACTGGTAACTCTAGATAAATGTATGTGGTGGTATATCATTAAAAGATTGTGATCACATAAAGGGGATTGGGGTGTTCACATAGTTCCATACACAGAGAGTGGTTTACATATTTAGCAATAATTATTTCCCCCATTGTATTTGGATCTACCAGAACATTTTGGAGACAGGACAAGAAGGTGCTGGAGGAGTGCTTGATCTGTGAAGCAGGGTGGATGAAATGTGATAATTTAAGGGTGCTCTGTTAGTGTTAAAAACTTGTACAGGATCACAAATACCACTGGGTTGCAGTACCGTGCCAAACCCTTTCATGGGACCACTCTGTGGAATACAGTTTCCTCCTACAACAAGTCCAACCACAGTTTGAAAAATACAAGAACAATTTAGAGAAAAAGAAGCCAGCTGGCATTCTGTCTAAAATGTAGAGTCCAGTGCAGTCACTGGCCACCAACCTCACCAAGCCATCGTGTAAAGAACAGGAACACTTGCGTAATTTTCTTCACATTACCTCTAACAGCTAAATGTCAAAGATCTGGAAAGCTGTGGTTGGTGCAAAGATAATCTGAATAAAGTCAGAAATACAAAATTGTTATTTCAAGTAAAAGGAATAATTTATAACCTTGTCAGTGTCTTAACTATGTTTCCAATTTGCTTAACAACACATGATGAATAAATATTCATAAATTTCATAAAGGTGTGAAATTTTTAGGGGCTGACGAACTTGTGAGCCATAGTATGTGCACATGTCACAAAATGGAAAGTGAAGTACAAATTCTTGAAATTTATACCAAACATAAAAATGAATTTAGTGAGTTTAAGGTCTTTTGTAACAGAGGAAGTTCCTGCGCAGCTGGCAGTCTCTTGTGCTGAAGGATGCATTGCCGCTCTTCTCAAGGACGCCACAGGAGCCGTCAGTCGGGCAGCTTGGAGTATTTTCAAATTGCATCTGTTCTCCACCCACCCACAGCCACTTGCCAGCCAGGAAACGCATGCCTGTCCATACCTGCCAAAATCAAGCAGAAAAAACAAAAGTGTGAGTTTCTCACCAACACAAATACAGTGTAAAAAAGTACCCAACCTCATCAGTGGTAGCCTCTTGTGCACTCTTGTGGGCAGTGTCGAGGTCTTCTGGAGTGATCAGGGTGGCCAAGTCATAGCTGTAATTCCAGTATGACAAGGCTGTGTCCCCTCCATCCAGAGACCTGCAGTAGTCTAATGCCTCCTCCCATGTCTTATTCTCTGTCACCAGAATCAGACCATCATAGCACATGAAAGAATGACCGGCATTACAGTTGTCAGTCTTCCAATTTTTCGCGGACTTGAATGCACAGTTTCTGTTTGACACTGGTTCTGCAAAAATTAGGAGATGCAGAACAAAGATAAAAACTCTTGGATACATTTCAAACAAGGCCTGCAATTATGTTCCACTGACCTGAAACTGAAGGCATTAATGCTTGAAAACTTAACTAACTCACATTCAACTTACCACCAATGTCCCAACTGGTGAAATTAGCTATTTCATCTCCTCTGGACCATTTCCACGGACTTGATGCATTCTCTCGATATAATCCAATCCAGCCATATCCACTGAAAAATGTATCATCTTGATCATCTCTGATTGTGACCAGGTCGATGTGATACTTCCTGCAGAAGGCCTGTGCATATGTCCAATTCATCTTGTTAGAGTAAGGATACTGTGTAAACTTCAGCAGTTGTCCACACATAGGAGTAAGGAAAAGCAGCAGGAGGATGAGGACGCACATGTTCCTCATGATGTTTTAGACAAAAGTATACTGGAACAATAAAACACACACATAGCCAGGAATGAGCCTGAGGAAGTCTGCTGTGCTGTTTCACTAGTAATTTATTTACAAACTAGTGTTTTATGAATATGACATTATAGAAACAAATGAACAGCTGATAATTTCTCTTGACAGTTGATTGAAACCCAAGTCTGCTCATGGACAACACTGACAAAATGACACTTTGACACAATGAAAAGTAGTCTGTGTGCAGCTTATATAACAGTGTAAATTTATTCTTCCCTCAAAATAACTCAATATGCAGCCATTAATGTCTAATCCATTGGCAACAAAAGTTGAAATCATTTTCAGATTTACTGTGGGCCATTTTTAATGTTTTCAGCTTTCAAACTGCTGTGAGAGTTCATTCTGATGAGGAACTGAAGCTGCTTTCTGAGTCTGACAAAACCATCATTTTAATTAGCAAAATACAAAATCTACTATTTTGCTATTTCCTCGACTGGTAGTTTACGAATCAGTCATATTATTACTGTATGTTTCCAGACACCTGAAGAACAGAAAACCCAGTGAATTACATTATATCAATTATATAATATGTGCCTAGTGTGACTAACATAACTAGCCTTTGTTAGCCATTTATACACCTTTGATTCTCTCATACTCTCAACACATATTTAACCCTTTATTACCTACAATAGAATAAGTTCGCCAGACCATATCTTTACATTTTTACATGCTGTAGTGCCATTTTATGGAATATTTCAATTTTCTATACATCAATAGAATCTTTATATCCCAAATTTTCAAAATATGTATGAAAAATCCATAGTAACTACAGAAATTAGCTAAAAAGTGCAATAACCCACAAAAAAATGAAAATCGTCTTTTATTTTTACATATTTTTCTAGATACAGAAAGTATTGAGTGTGTTCAGGACTTCATTTGTAAGATACACTCATTTTATAAATTGTAGGAAAAACGAAAAAAAAAAGAATACTGTGCAGAATTTGCAAAAAGACAGTATGTGCATCAAAATAAACTATTTTCAATAGTGTACTCAAAGTTTTAAGTGTCTCTGGAATGTGTTCAGAAAGTTATAAAGTCAAACATGGAGTGTTTTCTGCTGTGCCAGGCCTAGGAGAATAAAATTACGTTTCCTGGCAAGAATATAAGCAATTCGTGGAAAAATGATGTCACTTCCTGCTGCTGCAGGTAGTAACTTGCATGTAAAAACAATTATTGTTCTCTTTTATTTGGTTGCAGTTCTAGCATCATTACAAAATGTGCATGCAACTGAGGACACTGCTGGGTGTTTAGGCGCGCCAGCCTAAAGGGGTTAATAAATGTAAATTTCAAATTGGAAGTACTGGAATAAGGACTGTTGCTCATAACCAGTAAGGATGATGTACAAGGGACACCGTGTGGGGGCCACAAGCTCCTTCAGCCTGTGCTCACAAGACCAAACAGCAGCAAACAAGCATGTCTGGGGAACACCTTTGGACAGGAAATATTTATAAATCTTACAAAAATATCAACTGACTCGACTGTTGTTGTTGAGGGCTAAAAAGCCACTGGATAATTCTACAAGTTTGATACTGACCACTTCATCCCCATTAAACACAGGTTAATAGCCTTTCCTCTCTTTCCTTTACATTTGGCTAAACTGCTCATTTGCCTTTAATATTTATATGGTTAGTATTTATGTGGTTATACAGTACCAGTTACTTTGTGTCCAAACTTTCGAATGGTTTTGTATATCTTATGTTATTGTGGTTTAAAAAGAAAATTATGTGAAGCTGACTGAAGTCCTGTACTCGTGTTAATTCATGAAATCCGGATAATTTCAAAAATATTTCTATAATTTAAAGTATTCACTGAATGTTTTCATTTCCGTACTTATTTTATGCTGGCCTAAAATTATTTTGTATACCCTAAATACCCTCAATAATTTAAAACAAAATGACAAAGTTGTTATTCTCAATGAACGAGTGGCACAAATTGTTGGTCTCAGCAGGTTAAATAATTTACAAATCACCTTCGTTTTGAACAGCAACAATTTGATACAATCTTAATAAGTACAGAGAGTCTGTCACGCCAATCTTGCACTGGGTTGCGTTATGCTTCCTATCAGACCGGTTCATACAGCAGCACTCACCTTGATGATGTCTGATGAAGATCCTTATCTGTCAGTTCTGTGAAATACAAAGTCTGTAAAAACTGAGCACAGTTTACAAAGACTCTGATGGGAAGTAACAGCATTATGTCTGTCTATGGAACAAATGGAAATTTGTTAAGCAAAATCATAAATGAGGTTTTGAATAGAATTCAAATGCCTCCAAGCCAAAAACCAACGTTATATCCGGTAAGCATATATGTCGGTGTCAATACCTTTTTAATTTATATTGCACATTTCATTACAGATAAACTTACTATTTTTTGTTGGTAACTAAAAGTAATTCTGTGTTGAACTGGGAGCCAATGAACTTTAAAACTGGGATAATACATTCAAATTTCGGCATTCCTGTAAAGACTGGCTGCTCCATTCTGAACAAGTTGAAGTTGACCTGCGTATCCAGAGATCTCTGATACTGCACAGAATCCTGAAACTCAGGCCTCTGGTCCCAATACACATGTACCTGCCCTGACTTGGGTTCACCTTGGCACAGGTGTATGGAATTCAGTTGCTCACTGACATTATGTTTATAATGTGTTTGGCACAAATTTATTTGGTATTCTTCTCTTGACTGTGTGGAATCTGTTTTGTATGCAGGGTTTGTACGGGTGCTGAAAATCCTTGAAAATGATTGGATTTTAATGTTGTGTTTTCAAGGTTTGAAAAGTGCTTGAATTTTGGATAAAGTGTTTGAAACTGCTTGAAATTGTAACTGCTTTCTTTTTAAATAAAAAAAATAACTGATTGAATAGTTTGCCTATGAGATGGAGAAAGAAAGAGTCGGGAAGTTTAAAATAAAAATTTCTCCGCCTGGGCCAGGCCTGCACATCTGCATGTGACCTGTCAGTCTGTTTGTGACTCCGGCTGGAAAACTGTGACCCCAGGTGGAAAAGTGCAAATTCCAATCATGGATAAGACTCGTATGGAATTATATTAAGCTCAAACATCACATGCAAGAAAAAAAACATAATCTGTGCAAATAATGTAATTCCACAAGTGCAGATATTCATTCCTTGCGAGTAAATTCAACAACGTAGAACTCAGCAGCCACGTGCACAAAGAAACATCACGCACATGAGTGTCTGCTGTGCACGCGCTGCTGCAGGTTCGCGCTCTCGTGAGGAAATTTTCGTGAGCAGGGCTGAAATCTATCCCTGTGAAAAAACCGACTTTTGACCATTTGGGCAGAAGCTATGGAACCTAATATGCTTGGTCACTTTGATGGATAGTTCAGGTTACTGCGTTAGACCAAGTTAAACCGTGGCAGCAACAAAAGAGCTGTTTTAAACCAGATTTGTCACAATCTGGAGAATGAAGTTTCCAGAATTAGCTTTCAGTAGTTATTGTTATAGTGAGTTATTGCATAATACCATCTTTTTAATGTGATTAAAAATGCAAAATAATTTTGAGTACGTATGTATTTGTATAAACGTGTATCCCTGTGTTATTATGCTGGAAAATCTTGATAATGGACCTTGAAAGTGCTTAAAATGTGAATTTGACCCTGGAAAAAGTGTATGAACCCTGTATGCAGAAACAAAGGTTATCTTGGATGTTCTCTATCAAACAAGATTTAAATGTCAAATTCCCTCATATCCATGCATTCAAATACCCCAAGAGACAACTAAAATCGTGTATTTGATACACAAATGTCTTTTTGTCACTAACCTTGCTCTCCTGTATAATGTCTAAATCTTTATTTGGAGGTTGGATCAAGCAAATAGATGATCAGTGTTGGGCATCAGCTGGAAATACTGAGTAGGCTCAGAGCCTATAAATGAAAACAATACTTTAATAAACTGGATACATTTACATGTCTGTATGTTAGTGCATTTATCCTTTGTGACCGGCAATGGCATAACTGTTTTTAAATGCCGGTCGAATTACAACCACATAAGATAGAGCAACAAATCTTTTTGCATATAAAACCAGAAAATTTACTCTTACACAACATGCATTCAAGGTGTCCCAAAGCTCTGTATCCTTCCTCTAATGGGTTTGCAGAAATCGTGTAAGAAGCGCAAGCAACAAAACATATGCCATGTGCTTTATTGTTTTCATTAGCATGTACAGCTATGGCATTTCTGTATGTAGCAAAATATGTACATAAGAAGAACCTTCTGGAAAAATTCCCATAAACATTCCTAAACCTTATAGCAAAGGGTGGGCCAACATCATATTAAACCCTATGAATTAAGAATGGGATGTCACTCAAGTCCATATGCATGAAAAGACAGATGACTGAATACTTAGGTTTAATGCATCAGAGCAAAGTTTTTATTTCACATCACTGCATGCCTTCAAAGAACAAACAAATTTGAGTCTAAATGGAAGAAACAGGGCTCTCTTCCCGGTCTCCAGCTTCCCAACATTCCACTTCAGGCCTGAATATTCACGACCAAAAGCAGTCCTTTCAGAGGTCCCCTGGGCTTCCGTTACTGACCATGCCTCCATGTCCTAGCAACATGACAGTCCTATGACCAGATGATGACCTGTGAGATTTAACTTGGCCAGAGGTGTCACTTCCACTAAGCCCACAAGGTGCTGAGCCATTCCTGCTTCCGCAACTTCCAGTGTCAGAGATCCCAGCCTATGCAGCAGGTTTGCAAATCACTTTTTTCTTGAACAGCAACAATTTGACACAATCTTAATAAGTACAGTGATTCTGTCATGCCATTGTTGCATTTGGCTGTGCTATGCTTCTCACCAGCCCAATTCATACAGCAGCACTCACCTTAATGATGTCTGATGAAGATCCTTTTCTGTCAGTTCTGTGAAATACAGTCTGTAAAAACTGTGCACAGTTTATAAAGACTCTGATGGCAAGTAACAACATTGTCTATGGGAGGTCTGCCCCACCCCACCAAAGCAATTTAAATCTTTCTCAAATAGAAGCAGAGTGCAAAGCAGCAGAATTCAAAAGCTGAAATCATGTGGCAGAGGTGGGTGCTTGTGGAGAGACAAGATGCCGTGAGATCGCAAGACTTCCAGTTCGAGATTTGAGATTCAAAACTGTGGCACCAGCTGATAGATTTTTAACTTTTAACTAACTAGTTACACTTTCTAGTTAAATCTGTATTTATATTTAAATAAATAGCTGACAACAGTTCAAAAACAAATAGATCATAACGTGTGACACCACCATACAGAGTGGAGGAACTCAAACATTTCATTCAAATTCAATTCAATTCAATTCAATTCAATTCAATTTTATTTATATAGTGTCAAATCACAACACACAGCCACCTCAAGGTGCTTTATATTGTAAGGTAAAGACCCTATAACAATTACAGTGAAAACCCAACAGTCAAATCGACCCCGTAAGAGCAAGCACTTGGCAATTCTGTATGTAGCAAAATATGTACATAAGAAGAACCTTCTGAAAGAATGTTAAAAAAATTCCCATAAACATTCCTAAACCTTATAGAAAGCCTTCCCAGAAGAGTTGAAGCTGTTATAGCTGCAAAGGGTGGGCCAACATCATATTAAACCCTATGGATTAAGAATGGGATGTCACTCAAGTCCATATGCATGCAAAGACAGATGACTGAATACTTAGGTTTAACGCATCAGAGCAAAGTTTTTATTTCACATCACTGCATGCCTTCAAAGAACAAACCAATTTGAGTCTAAATGGAAGAAACAATAACACACAAAAGATAATCCTGCTGGTGTATTCCATATAAAGAGATGAAGGAAGCATTTCTATCAGTTTAACAAATATGAGAAAACACAAACTGTTTGTGGGTAGTGTGTCACACAGTGTGCCTTCTAGCTAAAGGTCCAGCTGCTGTATTTCCAGGGAGCGAAAAGAATAAAAGATAACTTCACTTAGATGGAAAAAAATGTAAGAAAGGACAGGAGAGGAAGAAGAGAGGTTATATCCAAAGGTAAGGACTACTCAGAGATATTTGAACAGCAACATAGAGTAGGATAGTGGGTCAAAGAAAAATAAAAGTCGCACCCCTAAGCCCAACCCAATATTAGAGAAGTTTAATGCTGGTAATAAATCTTTGAAGCCCTTTAAAATCTCACCAATCATGTTGCTAGTCTAACCTAAGCTAACACAAAGAGAGAGGAAGACAGACCAGCTCAAACTAATAGAAATACCCCAGATAGTACTGAACAAAAACAAAGAAAATGCTCAGTATGTGTTAAGTCAAACCCAGAGAGGAGATGTACACAATACTACAAGTGTTGTAGTAGTGAACAATGGGCTAGTGCAGTGTTTCTCAAACTGTGGGGCGTGCCCCACTTGTGGGGCACAGGGTCATGACAGGTGGGATGCAAACAACCTGGGAGAAAAATCATGCAGAAGAAATGAAAAGATTATTTCTCACAGTGGAACAAGGAAAATAGCAAATTAGCAGGTATGTTAGCTCAGCAGCCAGCAAAATTCTCCACCGTCGCCCTCACCCCATTTTTAACAGAAACCACACCATCTAACATGTCAAATCCCCTCTTACTGCACACTATCCACAATTACCTTATGGATGTGTATTCCTGGACTAAAACTCCTGTTCAGTAAACGAGTAAAGGACCACTACATGGTTGGATTTTGATTTATTTCAGATTGAGCCATCAGTTATTCTTTGACAAACCTGTTGAGATTGTGGACATAGATCAGCACCTTATCATCCGTTACTAAGATCAAGTCTGTCTGTCTTAAAGTTACATCCTCCTCCATTACAGGGTCCTTCGAGCTGGACGATCTACAGTTATATAGTGTTAAATGGCTTTCTCATCCACTCGTTGTGAGGGTCATCGACCTTGCTACATTGATAATTTCCTAGTGCAGCTTCCACAAAGAACACTACCACAGGTGTACATGTCCCATGACCACTCCCCTGATACGCCTATACACTATCAGAGGGCCTCCGGACACTTCAATGGCTACTCCAGCTGATCAGAGACCTCAGCATGCTGTCCCAGAAGTGCTATTATTGGCAGTGAGAGAAATACAGGAGAATAGTAACCAGCTCAGACATGTGGTTAAGACTCCTCTCAGAGGGCTCTCTTCCCGGTCTCCAGCTTCCCAACATTCCACTTCAGGCCTGAATATTCATGACCAAAAGCAGTCCTTTCAGAGGTCCCCTGGGCTTCCGTTACTGACCATGCCTCCATGTCCTAGCAACATGACAGTCCTATGACCAGATGATGACCTGTGAGATTTAACTTGGCCAGAGGTGTCACTTCCACTAAGCCCACAAGGTGCTGAGCCATTCCTGCTTCCGCAACTTCCAGTGTCAGAGATCCTAGCCTATGCAGCAGGTTTACAAATCACTTTTTTCTTGAACAGCAACAATTTGACACAATCTTAATAAGTACAGTGATTCTGTCATGCCATTGTTGCATTTGGCTGTGCTATGCTTCTCACCAGCCCAATTCATACAGCAGCACTCACCTTGATGATGTCCGATGAAAATCCTTTTCTGTCAGTTCTGTGAAATACAGTCTGTAAAAACTGTGCACAGTTTATAAAGACTCTGATGGCAAGTAACAACATTGTCTATGGGAGGTCTGCCCCACCCCACCAAAGCAATTTAAATCTTTCTCAAATAGAAGCAGAGTACAAAGCAGCAGAATTCAAAAGCTGAAATCATGTGGCAGAGGTGGGTGCTTGTGGAGAGACAAGATGCCGTGAGATCGCAAGACTTCCAGTTCGAGATTTGAGATTCAAAACTGTGGCACCAGCTGATAGATTTTTAACTTTTAACTAACTAGTTACACTTTGTAGTTAAATCTGTATTTATATTTAAATAAATAGCTGACAACAGTTCAAAAAGAAATAGATCATAACATGGGACACCACCATACAGAGTGGAGGAACTCAAACATTTCATTCAGTTCGAATTCAATTCAATTCAATTCAATTCAATTCAATTCAATTCAATTTTATTTATATAGTGCCCAATTACAACACAGAGCCACCTCAAGGTGCTTTATATTGTAAGGTAAAGACCCTATAACAAATACAGTGAAAACCCAACAGTCAAATTGACCCCATTTGAGCAAGCACTTGGCAACAGTGGGAAGGAAAAACTCCCTTTTAACAGGAAGAAACCTCTGGCACAACCAGGCTCAGGGAGGGGCAGTCATCTGCAGTGACCGGTTGGGGCTGAGGCTAGAGAGACAAAAGACATGCTGTGGAAGAGAGCCATAGATTAATAATATCAACCAATATTTTTACCAGTGCATCATGGAGGAATCCGACAAACTACCGAATATTTTGGCTAAGAAGACAAACAAGAGGAGAAAGACTGATTGGTCAAGTGACACAGAGGACTTACTCACAACCAACATGGTGAGTGTTTCAGTGTCCATTAACAAGTAACTGGATCTCCTAGCCATGCTCCACCATGAGATTAAAGATTTAAAATCAAACTTAGAATTCACGCAGCAGCAAATAGCTGATCTCCAAAAGGACAATGCCAAACTCAGCTCTACCGTGTCAACAACGGTGCAGATGAAAACTCTAAAATGTTTCTCCGGTATCCCCGAAAATAAGACAGACAGTCTGAAAACACTGATTAAAAATGTAAACCCCTCTGAAGATTCTGATGGAAACTGTTACTACAGTTTCATTCTCCCCAACTCAGAGCCAGAGAAGGAGACAGATCATGTCCCATCATGGCGAAATTTGAACATTTCCACCTAAAAGAGCTGGTTAAAAGCATGAGCGTGATGAGCATGAACTGAAAGGAACATCATTTGGTATGAATGAGTAGTTTCCCAAAGAAATCAGTAACAGGCACAAAATACTATATCCCATTCTAAACAACACACAGAAGAGTAAATGGGCCTCTTTCATCATTGATAAACTGTATATCGACATACAGTTATTCAGGGATCCCACCACCACCCTGTGTCTCTTCTGAATGGACAAGCACACCAAGAAAATGCTTTAAACCAAAAAACAATGTTATGGTCCTGGGCCGTGTGCCCAGCGTTTTGTGTTTAGTTCTTTTAGGTTCTGTTTTCATTGAATTTCTCTGCTATGTTCCCAGTTTCTTTTTGGCTTTGATTGATATGGTGCGCATACGCGGAACTGTGCATGCAGCCCATTACAGCGCTCCGATTGTGTTTTTTGTTTTTCTTCTTATCTTTTCTGTTAGGTATATTAACATGTTTTCTGTACTTTATCATATCTTTTGTATATGTTTCATCTTGTTTTATATACAGTTGTTTCTCCTTACTTAAATAAGGAGATTTAGTGTCTTCTTTCATAGGGGCACTGAAGATGTTACTTCATTGTTTGAGTTCTCACAGAGCACACATCGTTCACATTCCTGAGTTTGGGAAGGAGCCAGGAAGGAACCGGTTGTAAAAGTGATATCTTTGTGTGAAGCCATGCGAATGTTTATTACCTGCTTTGAACTGCATTTAGTGTGGAGTCATGGATGATACACCACATGACCCTTACTTTGAAAGTTCTGAATAAAAACCGTGCGTGGAGGGAACGGCCTCTGAGAGAGACCACTTCCTGTTTGAGTAAAGAGCAGAGAATTCCTTTTTCTGTCTCAGTACTTGAAGAGGCATGTTTCCTCCCCGCTAGTGGTGAAAACCTGAAAGCTGTGTATGTGTATTTGTTCTTCATTACTTGTTAATTTTGAATGATTTTGAACTGATCATTTTCTTTAACATCATAGTATTTATTTATATAGATAAGTTTAACTTAGTGAACCCGTGCCAACAAAAGAACACAAAACACTGGGCCACCGGCCCAGGACCATGACAGTTTACACCCGGGATCAGCATAGTAACCAGAACAACTAACACTCCTGAAGAACTTTGGAGACGGACACACCGAGGATGCAGAGGAGGAACAAAACAGCGCACAGGAAAAGCAAGGGCCAAGCGTCTGAGGCTTATGGAGAGGACGGGATATAAGCCGCGTCTCCCCTCTCTCATCATGGGCAACAAGATGGACAAGCTTACAGCATTAGTCAGGAGTCAGAGGGAGTATCGGGAATGTAGCATAATGTGCTTTTCAGAGACATGGCTTCAGCAGGATATTTCAGATGACAACGTTTCCATTGGTGGTTTTCAGACTATTCGAGCTGACCGGAACTACACTGAGAGCGGCAAGGGCAGAGTAGGAGGGCTCGCTGTCCTAGTTAATAACTGCTGGTGTATCCCTGGCCACATCACCATCAAGGAACGTGTAGGTTGCCTGGATATTGAGCTGTTGGCTGTTGGACTCAGGCCATATTATTTACCACAGGAGTTTTCCCATGTTATTATTGTGGCTGTTTTTTTTTTGTTTTTTTTTTGTTTTTTTTTAGGCCTGTCATGTCTGGCAGTTTTCGCAATCGGAATGATTATCCGAATGTGCGCTGATGTACCAAACATATTTATTTTTACAAAAAAAGCTCTATAAGTTTCCTATAGGCTATTCTTGTTAATGTTTATATTTTTATTTATTTAGTTAGTTATTCATGCCAGAGCTGACAGGCATTAAGGAAGGGGATAGGAAAGAGTGGAAAGAAAATTAAAAAAAGAAAAATAATAAATAAATAAATAAATAAAAGGTGGGGGGAGTGAGACAAAGGGGAGAAAAGGGAAAAATATAATCCATAAAAGTAGATATACATACATATCTATATATACACACACACACACACACACCGCAAACAGCAAGATTGTGTGCAATGTGTGTGTGTATGTGTCTCTGTTATGGAATGCACTCAACAATGAGGGCACGAAACTGCACCCCATGTCCCCCGTGATCCAGAGGCGAATAGGAAAGGACCCAGGGTACCCGGGCCATCCACAGCCCACCAGGAGCTCAGAAGATCCGAGGCCGCATGTCCCAATGGCAACCGCACCTCACCCCAGAGGAAGAAGGGGGGGGGACCCCAGACAGAGCACCCACGGCCAAAGGGCATGAGTCCAGAGAGCCAGATGCAATGAGCAGCCCACCCCCCCTGCAGGTCGGCATCCCCAGCACAAGCCGAGCATGCAGCCCCGAGGCCCCAAGCGCCCGAGAACAGCCCAACACCCGGCAGACCCCCCCCCAGCGCCAAGGTGGCCCAAGCCACCCCCAGGCCACAGCCACCAAGGGAGCGGGTCAAAAACCACGCCAAGACATCCGGCCACGCATCCCGGGACCCATGGGCGCCCACACCCCAGGGGCAGCAGCGACGACCAGCGGGGAGCAGCGCGGAGGTGCAGGGAGGGGCAACCCCAGCCCCTCCACAATCGCGTCCCACAGGTGCCAAGGCTTAGCAAGCCACAGACCCAGGCCCAACTGTCCACTCACATACACACATCCACATACACACATTAACATACACACACGCATGCACACAAGCACACCAGCCGCACACATTCACACACACACATGCACACCAAATATGGATACCCAGTGTGGGAGAGCAGGCACCAGCACAGCGCCAGCGGCAACCCAGGGAAGCAACCAGCCCAGTCCCGAACAACTAGCCAGTCCCCACCCAAGGCAGGGTGCATGAAACTGGGGTGTGGGACGACCCGCCCACCCCCTCCTCCCACCCAACATGTGGGTGTATGTGATGAGAAGAATGCGTATGACTGTTTGAAAGCTATAGTGCTGTTAAAATTGGAGGGACAGATGTAGTATGAGCACTGAATAACAGCACCCATCCACACTGTCCCCCAAGACCCTCAATGTCTAAAATGTAGATAAAACTGAGGAGCAGACAACACTGAACAGATAAGTGGTGGTGCCACCTCAGCAGCATCACCCCCAAGCACACATCTGCCCCCCAAAGCCCTATATGTGTTATGATGTGTTGTGAATTAAATGATGCAATTAAAAAGGAGGAGTGGGACATCGCACAGCACAGCGAGCAGAGCCGAAGAGGTGGCCATACTCGCTGCAGCACGAGCCCCCTCCATCAAGAACCTACGTGTGTGATGTGATGTATAACTGAGTGGGAGGAGGGGAAGGGCCAGGATAAATACGACCGAGAGGCAGAGGACTACCTCCCGGAGGAAGAGAGCCAGCCAACCACTGGCTCACTAGACACCCCAGTTCCCCACACCCAACCACAGCGCAGGGCAGGCAGGGCCAGGGTCCGAAGTGGCTGTTTACGTCCCCCCCTCTGCCAGCCCGATGTCGGCGTGTGACGTCATTCACTCAACATGAGCGTGTTTATAAACTCAACACCAAACTGCCCTTATTGCAATTTCCGGCGACTTCAATCATTTCACTATGGAGAAGACACTTTCAGACTTCATCGATATGTTGACTGTCCCACCAGAGAGGAGAGAACACTAGACCTGCTGTATGCTAATGTTAAGGATGCATACCCCCACTGGGGAGGTCTGACTATAACTTGGTGAAGCTCAGCTCCCGCTATGTGCCACTGGTGAAAAGTCAGCCTGTGACCACATGGACAATAAAGAGATGGTCCGACAACACTTACGAAGCACTGCAGGACTGCTTTGAGGTGACAGACTGGCCGGCACTCTGTGAGCCTCATGGAGAGGACATCGACGGGCTCACAGAATGCATCACAGACTCCATTAACTTCTGTGTGGACACCATTGGACTACCAGGATTGTTAAATGTTACCCAAACAACAAGCCGTGGGTAACAAAA
The DNA here is from genome assembly GCA_024447675.2 of Pterophyllum scalare. Taxonomy (NCBI): domain Eukaryota; kingdom Metazoa; phylum Chordata; class Actinopteri; order Cichliformes; family Cichlidae; genus Pterophyllum; species Pterophyllum scalare. The sequence continues at coordinate 169,001 of JAMQGT020012767.1, read as the reverse complement.
GTCATTAAAGCACTTCTCAACAATAAGAAGAAGGCCTTCAGATCTGGAGACAGGGAGGAGGTGAGAACGATCCAGAGGGAACTTAAAACAACAATTAGGGAGGCTAAGACCAATTATAGGAGGAAGCTGGAGCTGAAACTCCAGCAGAACAACATAAGGGAGGTACGGAGTGGAATAAGATCCATCACTGGCTTCAGGACCAGCAACAACAGGGGAATGGAGGACAGTGTGGTCAGGGCCATTGAGCTAAACCTGTTCTTTGACAGGTTTGACACTACAGGCTCTGGCCTCCCCCATCCAGACAGCTCAGCTGCTGGTCTCCAGAAGTCCACTCCACCCCCCACCCCCACCTCACAATAGCCTGCCTCCCTCCTGTGATGGCCCTCTTGATGCCTCCACCCCTCCCCCACCTGCCACCTCTACAGTTAGTCTCACTGCTGACCAGGTGAGAAGACAACTAAAGAGACTCCACACAAACAAGGCTGCAGGCCCTGACGGGGTCTCCCCCAGGGTGCTTAAAGCCTGTGCCACTCATCTTTGTGGAGTACTGCACCATGTCTTCAGCATGAGCCTGAATCTTCAGAGGGTCCCTGTGATGTGGAAGACATCTTGTATTGTTCCTGCCCCGAAGACGCCGCGACCTAGTGATGTCAAGGATTACAGGCCAGTGGCACTGACTTCCCACGTAATGAAGACCATGGAGAGGCTCATCCTGGATCAGCTCCGGCCCATGGTCCAGTCATTTTTGGACCCCCTCCAGTTCGCCTACCAGCCCCGCCTGGGATTTGAGGACGCCATCATCTACCTGCTAAACCAAGTCTACACACACCTGGATAAGCCAGCCAGCACTGTGAGGGTCATTTTCTTTGACTTCTCGAGTGTATTCAACACCATTCAGCCTGCTCTTCTGGGTGATAAGTTGACAGCGATGCAGGTAGATGCCCCCCTTGTGTCTTGGATTGTTGACTACCTCACTGGCAGACCACAGTATGTACGCCTGCAGCACTGTGTGTCTAACAGTGTAGTTAGCAACACTGGAGCCCCACAGGGAACAGTCCTCTCTCCCTTCCTCTTCACCCTCTACACCACAGACTTCAGCTGCTGCTCAGAGACCTGCCATCTTCAGAAGTTTTCTGATGACTCTGCAATAGTTGGATGTATCAGCAGGGGGGATGAGGATGAGTACAGGATTACGGTGAAGGACTTTGTCACATGGTGCAAGTGGAATCATCTAGAGCTCAGCCTGACAAAGTTTACTGGTCTTTCATTTTCATGGTTCTTCACAAAATTCGGTTTTGGAAAATCATTCATTCATTGGACAACAACTCTGTATAACTCACCAAAAGCCAGTCACCACTAACGGGATAATATCGCAGTGTTTTACCCTGGAGAGAGGTACCAGACAAGTATGCGCACTCTCACCCTTACATTTTGCAGGTATTTGATCCTCTGTATTAGAAGGCAAACATACATTGTTGATATTTCTGTATCTACAAGAGTTCTTATAATAGAGAACTCATGGAATCCTGCAGACTAACATATGCCTCTTTTTCCCAATAGGCAATATTAAGTACCTAGATATAAATGTGTCCTCTAAATGATCAGATTTAGATCACTTAAACTTTACTCCACTTTTGGATAAGATCAATAGCAACTTGAAATACTGGAATAATCTTCCCATTTCCTTATTAGAGCAAATAGCTACCATAAAAATCAAAGTTTTACCCCAAATGAATTATTTTTTCTTAATGATTCCTTTCAATCCTACATCCAAATGCTAGACTCTAACATCATTAAGTTGTACTGGAACTGCAACCATTGCAGTGTAATATAAATTTAAAAGTGCTTAGGCATAGAAAAAGTACCAGTCCATTAAAGTGTAAGTGTAAGTTAACATGGAAATTTTGAAATACAAGTAATGACCAAAGTAGCTGATGCATGACAGACCAACATCCCTAGATATCCATCACCAGAATATCTAAGGTGACATCGGTGGATAGCACCTCTTTTCACTCCACAATGGTTTTGTCTGAAAATGTATGGAATTAGGTTGCTCACTGACATTTTTTATGTGTTTGGCACAAATTTATTTCATATTGTTCTCTTGACTATGTGGGATCTGTTCTGTATGCAGAAACAAAGGTTATCTTGGATGTTCTCTATCAAACAAGTTTTAAAAATTAAAGTCCCTCATATCCATACATTCAAATACTGTTACACTTCAGTGACAAACAAAACAGTGTATCTGATAAGCAAATGTCTTTCCTTCACTAACCTTGCTCTCTTGTATAATGCATACATTTTCATTTGGAGGTTGGATGATCAGTGTTGGGCTAGAATTACTGAGTAGGCTCAGCGCCTATAACTTATATAGATTAAACATGTTAGTGCACTCCTCATTATTTAAGCTACAAATTTTGAAAATATATATTCTGGGAAGTTTTGCATACAGCGATAATGATGGAAACAATGACATTAATGTTTTTAAAAGGGAGAGTCCACTTTTTTCTTTGCCTTTCCAACAGTGTGCATCTGTGCCACCATAATGGTCCACCATGATAGTGGACTGATGGTGAGTCATGAGTAGTGCCCCCCACAGAAATTCAAACACACTAACCTGAAATCCGAGTCCTAGGTCCATCTCCAGTAACCATGCCAGAAGACCAAAAGGGGATCTCATAAGTGTGAATCTTGTGATTCTTCAAACCAGTAATATGATTGGTTGTCACAGCAACATATATGAAGTCAGACCTTCTTAGAAGCAGTTTTATTCAGTGAAAACAAGATTAAATGATGACACTAAATAGTGTTGGATATGAATGACATGAAGAAATTAAATCACAGGGCCTATGATATGATGCAAATAAACTTAATGTCCAGTTACTGTGGTTAATGCAGAGATAATGTGAATAAAGTCTGAATTACAAAATTATTTCAAGTAAGTAACAGAGGAAGTTCCTGCGCAGCTGGCAGTCTCTTGTGCCGAAGGACGCCACAGGAGCCGTCAGTCGGGCAGCTTGGAGTATTTTCATATTGCATCTGTTCTCCACCCACCCACAGCCACCAGCCAGGAAACGCATGCCTGTCCATACCTGCCAACACTGAGCACAGAAATACATATAAACACAAGTGTGAGCAGTGTTGTGGTCTTCTGGAGTGATCAGGGTGGCCAAGTCATAGCTGTAATTCCAGTATGAAGAGGCTGTGTCCCCTCCATCCAGAGACCTGCAGTAGTCTAATGCCTCCTCCCATGTCTTATTCTCTTTCACCAGAATCAGCCCATCATAGCACATGAAAGAATGAATATCATTACAGTTGGCAGTCCACCATTTTTCTCTTAACTTGAATACACAGTTTCTGTTTGACCTTGGTTCTGCAAGAAGAGAAGTACAGCACATATAAAGACACTTGGATGGATTTCAAATAAGGCCTGCAATTATGTTCCACTGACCTGCAACTGAAGGCATTAATGCTACTAGGAAAAATGTATCCTCTTGATCATCTCTGATTGTGATGCTTCCCACAGAAGGCCTGTGCATATATCCAAGTCGTAATTTTAGAGTAAGGGTACTGTGTAAAGTTCAGCAGCTGTCCACGAATAGGAGTAAGGAAAAGCAGCAGGAGGATGAGAATACACATGTTCTCCATGATGTTTTAGACAGAAGTATACTGGAACAATAAAAACACACACACATAGCCAGGATTGAGCCTGCGGAAGTCTGCTGTGCTGTTTCACTAGTAATTGATGTACAAACTAGTGTTTTATGAATATGACATTATAGAAATAAACGTTACTGAACAGCTGACAATCTCTCATAAGATATGAAGTTAGGAAACACAGTGGTGTGTGTATAGAGCATAGAGGAAAGGGCTTAATACACAGCCCTGTGGGGAGCCAGTGCTGAGCATTCGGGTGGAAGATCTGGAGGACTCCACTCTCACTGTCTGTGGGTGGTCTGTCAGGAAGCTGCAGATCCAATCACAGCTGAGGGATGGGAACCCCAAGTCAGTCAGCTTCTTGGCAAGAATGCTTGGCCGAATGGTGTTAAATGCCGAGCTAAAATCAACAAAAAGCATCCTGACATAATTCCCCTTTTCCTCTGTGTGGATGGCAGCAGCGTGTATGACAGTGGTTATGGCGTCAGCTGTTGACCTGTTTGCCTTACAAGCAAACTGATACTTGTCAAAGTTCTTGGGGAGGCAGGACTTGAAGTGGTAAAGGATAAGCCTCTCAAAGAATTTCATGACCACCAAGTTCAATACCACCGGTCTGTAGTCATTGAGACTGTTTATGGGGGTTTTCTTGGACATGGGAATAGTGGTGGCTGCTTTCAAGAAGGATGGAACAGTAGCCTGTTCCAGGGAGATGTTAAATATCCTTGTGAGTACTCCAGACAGCTGGTTAGCACAAGCCTTGCAATACCTTGCCCAGTACCCTGTCCGATCCTGGTGCTTTATGTGGATTTACGGCTTTGAACACCCTTCTCACCTGAGCAACTCGAGTTGGAGGGCTGGGAAGCTGGAGGAGCAGACTGAGACCTGAAGAAGTGATTTTAATTTTTCCAACCGTGGGGCATTGGCATTTACCATCTCTGCTGAGCTCCCTCTGTACTGCAGAGCTTGCAAATACATGTTTTTATAAATACAAAAATACTTACAATAACTTAAAGGTACCATATCATGAAAACATGCTTTTATTGTTTAAAGTATGAATTCTTATACAAAAATCTTGTATAACTTAGAATTTTCTTCTCTTTCTAATTTATTAACCCCCCCCTAAAATGTGACTGCCCAGGGTTCAGACCAGGAAGTATGCCTCTCTTACATGCCTCTCTCCTCCTGCCCCCCCCCCCGAACCCCATCACCCACAGAGATGGTGCCTGCTACCAGACCACCAAAAACCAGCAAAAAACAATGAAGTAAAACATTCACAAAGAAAGAAAATTATCAATTGCAACAAAGAGTAAAACAAATAAATGTGGAAACATTAGGTCTCTCTCTTTTAAGTCTGATAAATGATTTAATAATTGATCAAGATATTAATTTATTCTGCTGCACAGAAACCCCTTTTAGAGATTAGAGCATGCCATATGTATTAAAGGTACTATACTGCAGTGGACTGAATCATATTTACCTAATAGACTCCAATTTGTTCATGTAAATGGGGAAACTTCTTCACACACGAAGGTTAATTATGGAGTTCCACGGGCTTCTGTGCTAGGACCAATTCTATTTACATTACACATGCTCCCTTTAGGCGCTGTTATTAGAAAGCATTGCATACATTTTCATTATTATGCAGATGATCTATCCATGAAGCCAGATGACACACATCAATTAGTTAAACTGCAGGAATGTCTTAAAGACATACAGATGAAGCCACTTAAAATGGCTGGCTGATCCGTGACGGGACCTTGGCTGGTCCATGGCCAATTCGTGGCCGAAATGAGATCCCCTGCTTATGACGTAGGCAACGCAGCCACAGGTGGGAATGCCCATAAGCAGCATTTGGCAAAGCTGGTGGTATCCACCAGAAGGAGCAGTGATAGTGGAAGCACCCACTATGCTGTATATTCCTACATATTATATTTGCTCAGGGGTTCTATAATTCTAACAGAATCATAATGTTGAACCTTTCTGTAAAGCAGTGATATACAGTGTATCACAAAAGTGAGTACACCCCTCACATTTCTGCAGATATTTAAGTATATCTTTTCATGGGACAACACTGACAAAATGACACTTTGACACAATGAAAAGTAGTCTGTGTGCAGCTTATATAACAGTGTAAATTTATTCTTCCCTCAAAATAACTCAATATACAGCCATTAATGTCTAAACCAGCAGCAACAAAAGTGAGTACACCCCTAAGAGACTACACCCGTAAATGACCAAATTGAACACTGCTTGTCATTTCCCCTCCAAAATGTCATGTGACTCGTTAGTGTTACTAGGTCTCAGGTGTGCATAGGGAGCAGGTGTGTTCAGTTTTGTAGTACAGCTCTCACACTCTCTCATACTGGTCACTGAAAGTTCCAACATGGCACCTCATTGCAAAGAACTCTCTGAGGATCTTAAAAGACAAATTGTTGCGCTACATGAAGATGGCCAAGGCTACAAGAAGATTGCCAACACCCTGAAACTGAGCTGCAGCACAGTGGCCAAGATCATCCAGCGTTTTAAAAGAGCAGGGTCCACTCAGAACAGACCTCGCGTTGGTCGTCCAAAGAAGCTGAGTGCACGTGCTCAGTGTCACATCCAAATGCTGTCTCTGAAAGATAGACGCAGGAGTGCTGTCAGCATTGCTGCAGAGATTGAAGAGGTGGGGGGTCAGCCTGGCAGTGCTCAGACCATACGCCGCACACTACATCAAATCGGTCTGCATGGCTGTCACCCCAGAAGGAAGCCTCTTCTGAAGTCTGTACACAAGAAAGCCTGCAAACAGTTTGCTGAAGACATGTCAACAAAGGACATGGATTACTGGAACCATGTCCTATGGTCTGATGAGACCAAGATTCATTTGTTGGGTTCAGATGGTCTCAAGCATGTGTGGCGGCGATCAGGTGAGGAGTACAAAGATAAGTGTGTCATGCCTACAGTCAAGCATGGTGGTGGGAATACCATGGTCTGGGGCTGCATGAGTGCAGCAGGTGTTGGGGAGTTACATTTCATTGAGGGACGCATGAACTCCAATATGTACTGTGAAATAATGAAGCACAGCATGATACACTGTATTTAAATACACTGTATTTAAGTGTCTACTTACACCCTTCAAGATTAAGTTCAGTCTGTGAGTCCTGCATTTTGGGTCCAACTTCATCTCCCTCACAGCGCAGCCATGACAAAGTTATTGTACTCGACCCCACAAATCTAAGAAACATGGTGTCTATCCATATACTTACTCTGGATGGCAATACCTTGGCCTCCAATAACACTGTGAGGGATCCTGGAGTCATTTTTGAGCAGGATTTTGCATTTGTGCACTATTTCTAAAATTAGAAGCATCCTGTCTCAGAATGATGCTGAAAAACTAATTCATGCATTTTGTAATTCATTACTATCAGGCTGTCCTAAAAGCTCCCTCAAAAGCCTTCAGCTGATACAAAATGCTGCAGCTAGACTCACTAACTAACTAACTAACTAACCCAGTGACAGTAACACAGTGGCTGTAAAATAAATAAATAATAAGTAATAATAAGTAATAAAGTAAGGTGGCTGGTGCTGGGGAATATGGTGAAACTGTGTGTCTTTTTGGGGGTGGAGGCAGCAGATTACAATCTACAACTTTATGCTTCCTAACTGGACAGATTGATATCCCTGATGCATGACAGACCAACATCCCTAGATATCCATCACCTGAGCGTCTAAGGTGATATAAGCGGATATCACCTCTTTTTACTCCACAGTGGTTTTGTCTGAAGGTTATCTTGGATGTTCTCTATCAAACAATGTTTAATTCCCTCATACCCATACATTCAAATACCCCTACACCTTAATGATTAAACAAAACATTGTATTTGATAAGCAAATGTGTTTCCTTGACTAACCTTGCTCTCTTGTATAATGGATCAAGCAAGGAGATGATCAGTGTTGGGCTTAAAAGATATTTTTTAACCTGGATAAATGTATCTGTCGATTAACATGTTAATGCTTTTTGTCATGGTCCTCTGCCATTTGCCCAGTGTTTTGTGTTTAGTGTTTAGTTTTAGGTTCTGTTTTCATTTGAGATTCTGTTATGTTTCACAGTTTGCATTAGGCTTTGATTCTTTGTTCATTATAGTTCTTAGTCCTGTTATTAGTTATTTTTACTTATATATTATACCCGTTTTACTTTGTACTTCATGAATTCCCCACGTCTCCGTTCTCCAGTGTATGTTTTGTCCCTCTGTGTCTAAGTTCCTTGCCTCATGTGTTTTTATATTCAGTGACCGTGAACAGGATAAGCGGAAGAAAACGGATGGATGGATGTTATCCCCAGTGTTGTATCACTTCTGCCTCTGTCTTACTATGCAGTTGTGTCCTGTTTTACTTTGTTAGTCTTACTCTTGCCTGTCTTGTATTTATTTACTTCCTGGTCTTGTCCTGTGTAATTATTCCCAGCTGTGTCTCCACCTGTTCCTGATCCTCTGGGTGGTCTGTGACTGTATTTAAGTCCTTAATCTGTGTCAGTTATTTGTTGTGTCGTCGTCTTTGTTTTACCTAACTGTTTGTCAACATGTTTCATAATTTATGTTTAGTTCTGGCACCCGTCCAGTGCCAGTTTAATTATTTATTATTTTTTTCCATTGTCCAATAAACCACCTATCTATAGTAGGCATCCTGGGGACCAACTTCACCTGCCACACAGATTCCCATGACACAGTTATCATTATTTAAGCTACAAACTTTGTAAATGTATATTCTGAGAAATTTTGCATTCAGTGGTAATTACGGAAACAATGACATTGATTTTTTTAAAAAGGGAGAGTCTGTTTTTTTCTTTGCCTTTCCAACAGAACAGTGTTCATGTGTGTCACCATGATGGTGGACAGATGGTGAATCATGGGTAAAGCCTCTCAGAGCTTGTGGTTCTTCAAACCAGTTCTATCATTAGTTGTCACAGCATCATATGTGAAGTCAAAACATCTTAGAAGCAGTTTTATTCAGTGAAAACAATATTAAATGATTACAATAAATGTATATGAATGACATAAAGAAATTAAATCACAGGGTCTATGACACAATGCAAATAAGTTGAATGTCCAGTCAGCTTCACCTGGAAATGAAGTCATGACTGCTGCATCCTTCTAGTGGCTTAGAGGAAGAAGTCCCATTGTTGTTGATTTAAGACAAGGAAAAACAAATAACCACTGGCTAGGATGGGCTTTTTCTTTAGGGGATCCTTTCTTGCCTTGGCAGCATGTATGTAGCAAGGCTAAGAGTTATATGGGAACTTTTTCAGAAACAAGTGGGAAAATTTCTTCAGCTTACGTCAAACTAACAGCTAAATGTCAAAGATCTGGAAAGCTGTGGTTGTTGGAGTGATAATCTGAATGAAGTCTGAATTACAAAACTGCCATTTAAAGTAAGAAGAATAATTTCTAACCTTGTCAGTGTCTTGACTATGTTTTCAATTTGCCTAACAACACATATGATGAATAAATGACAGTGTTTTCATAAAGGTGTGACATTTTTCAGGGGTGACAAGCTTGTGAGTCATAGTGTATGCACATGTATGTGTCACAAAATGGAAAGTGAAGCACAAATTCTTGAAATTTATACCAAACATAAAAATGAAGTTAGTGAGTTTAAGGTCTTTTGTAACAGAAGAAGTTCCTGCGCAGCTGGCAGTCTCTTGTGCTGAAGGATGCATTGCTACTCTTCTCAAGGACGCCACAGGAGCCGTCAGTCGGGCAGCTTGGAATATTTTCATATTGCATCTGTTCTCCACTCACCCACAGCCAATTGCCAGCTAGAAAACGCATGCCTGTCCACACCTGCCAAAATCAAGTAGAAAAATATATATCAACAAAAGTGTGAGTTTCTCACCAACACAAATACAGTGTAGAAAAGTACCCAACCTCATCAGTGGTAGCCTCTTGTGCACGCTTGCGTGCAGTGTTGTGGTCTTCTGGAGTGATCAGGGTGACCAGGTCATAACTGTAATTCCAGTATGAAGAGGCTGTGTCCACTCCACCCAGAGACCTGCAGTAGTCTAATGCCTCCTCCCATGTCTTATTCTCCTTCACCAGAATCAGACCATCATAGCACATGAAAAAATGATTGCTATTACAGATGCTATTCCACCATTTTCCTTGAACCTTGTATACACAGTTCCCCTGTAACATTGGTTCTGCAAGAAGTAAGAGATGCAGAGCACAGATAACGACACTTTGATGGATTTCAAATAAGGCCTGCAATTTTTTCCACTGACCTGCAACTGAAGGCATTAATGCTTGAAAACTTAACTAAGTCACATGCAACTTACCACCAATGTTCCAATTGGTGAATTTAGCTATTTCATCTCCGCTGGACCATTTCCACGGACTTGATGCATTCTCTCGATATAATCCAATCCATCCATGTCCACTGAAAAATGTATCCTCTTGATCATCTCTGATAGTGACCAGGTCGACGTGATACTTCCTGCAGTAGGCCTGTGCATATCTCCAAGTCGTCATGTTAGAGGTAGGGGACTGTATAAACTTCAGCAATTGTCCACACATAGGAGTAAGGAAAAGCAGCAGGAGGATGAGGACGCACATGTTCCCCATGATGTTTTAGACAGAAGGATACTGGGACAATAAAAACACACACACAGCCAGGAATGAACCTGATGAAGTCTGCTGTGCTGTTTCACCAGTAATTGATGTACAAACTAGTGTTTTATGAATATGACATTATAGAAACAGATGTTACCAAACAGCTGACAATCTCTCATAAGAGATGAAGTTAGGAAACAATAGACTGAAACCCAAGGCTGATAATGAGTGAAAACGCATACATAAATTCATAATTTTTTTCTTTTAAGCCTGTCCTGTTTGGGGGCTTAAGCAAGCCAAATTACTGTCTGCATGCTGTTGTGCCAAACAGCTTTGCTGTGCCAAGAGGAGCTGTACTGTAGGGTCCACTTGTTGTGATTATTTTTTTCGTTGCTTTACTTAGCTTTAATAAAAAAAATGTATAACTTAAAAGTACCATATCATAAAAATGTGCTTTTATAGCATAAAGTATGAGTTCTTATGAAAAAATATCTTTAATTAAATTCAATTTTATTTATATAGCACCCATATTTAATCATCATGTATTTAATCATTATTATTAATCTCTGCCTCTAAGCGCTTTGAGTGCTCAGAAGAGTAGAAAAGCGCTATATAAGAACCAGTCCATTTACCATTTACCATTCCACAGCATGTCTTTTGTCCTGTCTCTCTCCCCTCAGCCCCAACCGGTCGCAGCAGATGACTGCCTCTCCCTGAGCCTGGTTCTGCTGGAGATTTCTTCCTGTTAAAAGGGAGTTTTTCCTTCCCACCGTCGTCAAGTGCTTGCTCATAGGGGGTCGTTTTGACTGTTGGGTTTTCTCTGTGTTATTGTAAGGTCTTTACCCACAATACAAAGTGCCTTGAGGCGACTGTTTGTTGTGATTTGGCACTATATAGATAAAATAAAATTGAATTGAACTGAATTGAAATCACAACAGTCACCTCAATGTGCTTTATATTGTAAGGTAAAGACCCTACAAGACCCTATAATTACAGAGAAAACCCAACAGTCAAAACGATCAAGGCCAACCCCCATCCCCCATTTCTGAGAGCAGTCTGAGAGTGAAGTGCTCTATTGGAGTGATGCAGTACTATGAGGTCTTTAAGATAAGCTGGGGCCAGATTATTCAAGACCTTCTATGTGAGAAAAAGAATTTAAAATTATATTTTGGATTGAACAGGGAGCCAATGAAAAGAAGCCAGTATGAGAGAAATATGTGCACTCTTTCTAGTCCCTGCAGTACTCTAGCTGCAGCAATTTGGATCAGCTGAAGGCCTTTTTTTCGTTTTAGGACAGCCTGATAATAATGAATTACAATTATCCAGCCAAGAAGTAATAAATCCATGAATTAGCTATTCAGCATCACTCTGAGACAAGATGTTTCTAATTTTTAGAAATATTGCACAAATCCAAAAAAGCAGTCCAACATATTTGTTTAATATGTACATTGAAGGGTATTTCTTCGTAAAAAATGACTCAAATTTCTTACAGTGTTAGTTGAGGCCAAGGTAATGCCATCCAGAGTAAATATCTGGTTAGACACCACATTTCTAAGATTTGTGGGGCCAAGTACAATAACTTCAGTTTTATCTGGGTTTAGATGCAGGAAATTAGAGGTCATCCAGGCCTTTACATCTTTAAGGCATTCCTGCAGTTTAATTAACTGATGTATGTCATCTGGCTTCATGGATAGATAATGCTGGGTATCATCTGCATAACAATGAAAATTGTATGCAATACTTTCTAATTATACTGCCTAAGGGAAGCATGTGCAATGTAAATAAAACTGGACCTAGCAACAGAACCCTGTGAAACTCCATAATCAACCTTAGTGTGTGAAAACGACTCCCCATTTACCTGAGACAAACTGGAGTACTATTGGATAAATACGACTCAGACCACTGCAGTGCAGTACCTTTAATACCTATGGCATGCTCTAATCTCTGTAATAAAATGTTATGATCAACAGTATCGAAAGTTGCAGTGAGGTCCAACAGGATGAGCACAGAGAAGAGTCCACTGTCAGAGGCTGTAAGAACATTATTTGTAACCTTCACTAATGCTGTTTCTGTACTGTGATGAGTTCTGAAACCTGAATGAAACTCTTCAAATAAACCATTCCTCTGCAGATCAGTTAGCTGTATGTTTCCAGTTACCTGAAGAACAGAGAAACCAGTGAATTACATCAGCTGATGATAATCCCATAGCAATGGGATAATTATAATGGTATGCAAAAGTTTGGGTACCCCTGATAATTTTCATTTATAGATCATTGGTTGTTCGGCTCAGCAATTTCAGGATTCAGGATGATTGTGAAACAAAACCCATTCAAAAATGTGGGGGAGATTCACAAAGAGTGGACTGCAGCTGGAGTCAGTGCTTCAAGAACCACTACGCACAGACGTATGCAGACATGGGTTTCAGCTGTCGCATTCCTTGCGTCAAGCCACTCTTGAACAAGAGATGGCGTCAGAAGCGTCTCGCCTGGGCTAAAGACAAGAAGGACTGGACTGCTGCTGAGTGCTCCAAAGTTATGTGCTCTGATCAAAGTCATTTTGGCATTTCCTTTGGAAATCAAGGTCCCAGAGTCTGGAAAAGAGAGGAGAGGCACAGAATCCACATTGCTTGAGGTCCAGTGTAAAGTTTCCCCAGTCAGTGATGGTTTGGGGTGCCATGTCATCTGCTGGTGTTAGTCCACTGTGTTTTCTGAGGTCTAAAGTCAACGCAGCCATCTCCCAGAAAGTTTTAGAGCACTTCATGCTTCCTGCTGCTGACCAACTTTATGGAGATGCAGATTTTATTTTCCAACAGGACTTGGCACCTGCACACAGTGCCAAAGCTACCAGTACCTGCTTTAAGGACCATGGTATTCCTGTTCTTAATTGGCCAGCAAACTCGCCTGACCTTAACTCCATAGAAAATCTATGGGCTATTGTGAAGCAGAAGATACGATACGCCATACCCAACAATTCAGAAAAGCTGAAGGCCACGATCAGAGCAACCTGGGCTCTCACAACACCTGAGCAGTGCCACAGACTGATTGACTCCATCCCACGCCGCATTGCTGCAGTAATCCAAGCAAAAGGAGCCCTAACTAAGTATTGAGTGCTGTACATGCTCATACTTTTCATGTTCATACTTTTCAGTTGGCCAACTCAAAAATCCTTTTTTTGTATTGGTCTTAAGTAATATTCAAATTTTCTGAGATACTGAATTTGGGGTTTTCATTAGTTGTCAGTTTTAATCATCAAAATTGAAAGAAACTATATCAGAAAATATATCAGTCTGTGTGTAATAAATGAATATAATACAAGTTTAACTTGATAGTCTAATTTCATGACCAACTTGTACATATACAAATACATACAGTTTTGCTGTAGTTTGTATTGATGTGTGTGTTCCTTTGTCATGGAACATACTCAATAATGAGGGCAAGAAGCTGCAACCACCCCCCCTCAGGATCCAGAGGCAAACAGGGAAAGACCCAGGGGACCCAGGTCATACACGGCCCACCAGGAGATCAGAAGACCTGAGGCCACACATCCCAATGGCAACCGTGTGCACACCCCAGAGAAGGAAGGAGGGAGACCCCAGACAGAGCCCCCATGGTCAATGGACAAGAACCCAGAGACCCAGAGGCAATGAGCATCCCACCCTCCTCCCCACCCCCCCGGTAGGCAGCCATCCTCAACACGATCCGAGAACATGGCCCCGAGGCCCCAGGTGCCCGGGAACCGCCCGACACCCAGCAGAGACCCCCCCACACACCAAGAGGCCTGAGCCACCTCCAGGCTACAGTTGCCAAGGGAGTGGGCCAAAAGCCACGGCAAGACATCTGGCCACACACCCCAGGACCCACAGGCACCCACATTCCAGAGGCGGTAATGACAATCAATGGGAAGCAGGGGAACCCAGGGCAGGGGTAACTCCCGCCCTCCGCAACCGTATCCCACAAGGGCCAAAGCTCAGCAAGCCAAAGACCCAGGCCCAGCTAGCTGTCCACACGCACGTACGCATGCACACACACACACACACACACACACAGGTCATGTACTCATACACACACATATATGCCAGTCTCACACACACATGCACACACACACACACGGACCTTACATGGACACTAAAGCCATTTTTCCATACGTAACGACATGCTGCGGGTTCGACTCAGTCAACTCAACTCAACTTGTGTTTCCATTGCAATTGAGGACCCCCCACAGTGTGGGTGGAGTGGATATAGCAGCGCAGGCAGTAGTGTCTTGACGATAATTCGTATGCGGCTCAAAACACAACACAACAATGGATGAGATAGAGGCAAGCCTAACAGCTAATGCCAGTTTAATATCATCATCATGCAGGTTATACAGGTTATCGTTAAATATAACCCTATACCTCCGAACATGTCATAATCGGCTCAGTGTACTTCAAAAGTGCTACCGCAGTTCGTGGACTTACGGCAACAATTACCGTAATAACACCATAGTAATACCTTATATTGGTTGTGAAGTGCAGTTTCTCAGCTTTTAGGAACCGTTTCAATTTTCCCAATAGGAAAAATGGCCGCGTTATTACGGTAATCAAAGTTCCTTTGATCAGCAGTCTCAGGCTCTGTGTTGCTTGTAAAGACAGGTAACGGTGTTTCAGCAGCGATTGCCCAGCAGTATATGGTTATAATATGTATGCTGTGTGTGCGTTTCAGATGGCTCTCATGTTGCAAAACTACCACTGCAAACTGTCAGCCTGGGCATTCAACCAGTGCTTTGCGCCTCCAGTTTCTTGCTGTCGGGTTTTAAAATTGGCATGGTTGATTCTGGTGAAGGAGTCACTCTCATGACTCTGCTAGTGACGACACTCCCTGGCCAGTCAGTGGCATGCTGTCCTCCGTGTCACATTTTCGGATCACCCCGATCGCCTAGAACCTCGGGTGAGTGAGTACGGGAAAAGGACCTGCAAAGTGTACCTGATTCTAATGGAAACGCTGTCAAATCGCGCTGAGTTGTTCTGAATGTAAAAGCCCTATTAGTGTGGGCGAGTGGGTACTAACACCGAGCCAGCGGCATCCCGGGGAGCAGCCAACCCAGCCCCGAACCACTAGCCAGTCCCTACCCTAGGCAGGGTGCATGAAACAGGGGTGTGGGAAGGCCCCCTCCTCCCACTCAAAGTGGTTGGGGTGATGTGTTGGGTGTATGTGAGTGTATATAGTGGGAGGAATGTGTATGGCTGTGTGAAAGCTACAATGCTATTGAAATTGGAGGGATAGATGAGCACCGAGCAACAGCACCCATCTACACTGTGGTGTGATTTAAAGCGGGCTGTCCATGCTCGGAAACCATCAAAACTGACTGATCTGGAGATGTTTTGTAAAGAAGAATGGTACAACATATGTACCTTCAACCAGAATCCAGACTCTCATTGAAAACTATAGGAAGTGTTTAGAGGCTGTTTTTCTGCAAAAGGAGGCTCTACTAAATATTGATGCAATTTTTCTGTTGGGGTGCCCAAACTTTTGCACCTGCCTAATTTTGTTTAAATAATTGTTGCCCACTTTCTTTAAATCCTATAAACTTAATTTTACTTCTCATATATCACTGTGTTCGTCTGCTATATGATATATTTAACTGAAACTGCTGATCTGAACAGCCAATTATTATAAAGGAAAATCATGAAAATTATCAGGGGTGCCCAAACTTTTGCATACCATTGTAATTATCCCATTGCCATATGTTCCTAGTGTGACTAACATAACTAACCTTTGTTAGCCATTTACAGACCTTTGTTTCTCTTATACTCTCTTTTTATAACAGGGCCATATCCCTGTTAAACAAAAACAAAAGGCAGATCTGTTTTTCCTTCAAGTTCAATAACTTAGGTTGCAAAAGCACCATGTGCAATTACTGACGATCATGTGCAATAACTGATGCTGCAGTTGTACATCTGTATATAGCATATCTTATAGGTAATTTATGTTCATGCCCTTTTAAATTATTCATAGCTCTTTTAAATTTGTTAATGTTAACATACTCTTTTCTTTTAATTGCATACTCTAAGTATGTATCTAAGTGCAATGTGCAATGAAAATAAAGGTTTATTTCATTTCATTTTCATTTCAACACATATTTAATAAATGTAAATTTCACATTGTACTGGAATAAGAACTGTTGCTCATAACCAGTAAAGATTATGTACTAGGTACACTCTGTGAGGGTGTATCCATATTGATTAATAGAAAGATAAACTTAAACATTATCAACACTACAATAGATCCAGAGGGTAGATTTATAATACTTAATTTATCTTTTCAAAATATGGATTTATGTATTGCTAGTATATATGG
Organism: Pterophyllum scalare; assembly: GCA_024447675.2. Lineage (NCBI taxonomy): Eukaryota > Metazoa > Chordata > Actinopteri > Cichliformes > Cichlidae > Pterophyllum > Pterophyllum scalare. Next base: position 152,425 of record JAMQGT020012767.1, on the reverse strand, counting down.
ACCAAATGTGGACAACCCCTTCTTTTTTCATACTTTCTTCATGTCACTATTTAATCCCTCTGTCACCACACTTACAATAGGAAGAGACTTCTACCTGATATTTAATCCAGATATTGACAGGCTCAGTACAGCAGTGAGTCAAAGGAACTGGCAGTCTGCAGACATTCTTAAACAATACATGAAGGACTTTGGTCTTTGCAGTACTTGGTGTTTACACCACCCCACTCTCAGGGATTACACTTTCTTTTCACCAGTACCCCATTCACATTCTTGCTTAGACTACTTTTTAGTTAGCAGCTCCATTATGATGGATATCACAGAGACTCAGATTCATCCTATCACTATCAGTGATCATACACCGGTATCTGACACAGACAAGAGTCACACCACCGGTTAGGAACTGGAGATTCAATGCATCATTACTTAAAGAACAAGATTCCATTACTTATTTCAAAAAGGAACATCACTGTGTGTTCTCTGGAAGCAGGTAAAGCACTAACGTGGGGCAAAGTGATATCTTATTGCTCACATAAGAAAAATAAAGAAAAAACACTGGTGTTAGAATTAGAACAAAAAAAGAAAATCTTTAGAAACTTACCACAAGAACTTATAAATAGCAACCTGAGGAAACTGAAACTGTAATTAAATGAAATAATAGATCAGAAGACACAATTTCTGGTCCAGAGGCTGCATTTGGAAATTTTTGAACATGGAAATAAATCCAGAAAATTCCCCTCTAACCAGTTAAAACTAAATAAACAAAAAACAACTATTTATTCTATTAAAAATTTGACTGGGAGCATTACTCATGACACAACAAATAAATAAATCCATTAAAGACTTTCATGAAGATTTATACTCGTCACAGATTAATCCATTTGATGCAAGAATTTTGACTTATGCTAGCACCATCTCTTCTCAGAATGGTGACTCAAATTCAGAATGATCACACACTATTACCAAATATAAACTTGCCTGCTTCTTAAACCAGGCAAAGACCCTACACTCCCATCTCAGTTACCGCCCAATTTAGCTCATAAATGTAGATCTTAAAATAATTTATAAGTCCTTTTTAGAAGAGTAGAAAAAATTCGTCTATTCCTGACCAAAGAGATTTCATCATGGGTAGACACTCAGCCAGTAATGCACACAGACTAATAAATGTAATAGACTACTGTTCCAGAAATAAGTTAGAAACCACAGTTGTTTCTTTGCTTATCAAACTGAGTGACCGAAATAAATGCCTCTTTCCTCTCTTTCCTTTACAGTTGGCTAAACTGCTTACCTGTAACTTTTACTGTATAGCTTATATTATTTGAGCTAAACTTTTTTTTTTCATGTGAAGTTCACTGAAATCCTGTGCTCATGTTACTGTATGAAATATGGATAATAATTTCTCAAAGGAAGTGCAAAAATATTTCTATAATATAATTAATTTAATTGTTTTTTCCCCCTTTATGTAGCTATTTGATGCTGGCCTAGAATAATGCTTTATATCCCAAATAACCTCAATAATAAAAAAAAAGAAAAACTGGCAAATGTCAAAACAAATGTTGATTGTATGTTCTCAGCAGATTAAATGTTTTTTTTTTCATTATACTATTTCAGCAGAGTTGAACAGCTCACACTGATCAAACTAATGCAGCCAACAATTTACAAATCACTTTTTCCCTTTCTTTTGAACAGCAACAATTTGATACAATCTTTATAAGTACAGTGATTCTGTTATGCCATTAATGCACTGGCTTGCAGTATACTTCCCATCAGACCGGTTCATACAGCAGCACTCACCTTGATGATGTTTGATGAAGATCCTTTTTACAGAATCTGTAAAAGCTGTGCACAGTTTGTAAAGACACTGACGGGAGGTAGCAACATTATGTCTGTCTGTGGTAAGGTGCCCCCCCCCCACAATGCAATTTAAATATTTCCCAAATCAAAGCAGGATGCAAAGCAGCAGGATTCAAAGGCTGTTGTTGTTGTTTCTTTAGGGATTTTAATCTTTACTGTTTAATCAAGTTTCTCTCTCATGGTCATTCACTGTATCTGCTGTTTCCTGTTGAGAAGGGTGTGGAATGTGAGTTTAAAAAATTGTTTAGTCTTCTAATTGAAAACGGCACAATGAAAGCACTGGTGATGGTTATGGGTCATTTGAAGAAAGGTTTACCACCAGCTAAGGTTACGAGTCACTACTACTAAGACTGCCACCCGCAATCTTTTCTCGGTATACACCTACAACCCTTAACTGCCAAATCAATGCCCCCATGCAGTTTAACATTCCCTTTCCAAACATCAAAACTTTGCATGAGGGCATATCAAATTTCCATTTCGTGACCTTTGTAAATTTGATATGCAAAATCATAAATGCAGTTTTGAATTCAAATGCCTCCAATTCTCAGTGACAGACAGAACATTGCATTTGTAAACAGAACAGTGTAAACCTGTATAGGTCTAAAACACAATAAAAGCAATTAAAAAAAATACAGGTTAACACACACACGTACTGCTCCCCCACCCGCACACAAAGTTATTAAGTCTAAGTGTGTGAGAATAAAAGATTTTGAGTGTGTTTTTGAACGTAGACACAGTTGTAACTGACCTCAAACCAACAGGGAACTTGTTTCAAAGTGCCAGACCAGAGTAACAAAAAGTACCCTCAGCACACTTAGATCTAATTCAATTCAATTCAATTCAATTCATATTGCACCAAATCACAATAAAAAGTCGCCTCAAGGTACTTTATATTGTAAGGTAAAGACCCTACAATAATTACAGAGAAAGCCCAACAATGAAAATGACTCCCTGTGAGCAAGCATTTGGCGACAGTGTGAAGGAAAAACTCCCGTTTAACAGGAAGAAACCTCTGGCAGAACCAGGCTCAGGGAGGGGCAGTCTGTCTCCGGAATCCAAATTGGGAACTGGTTCCACAGAACAGGTGCCTGAAAGCTGAAGGCTCTACCTCCCATTTTACTCTTAAATTCCTTCATACCCCTACATTCAAATACCCCATATACCTTAGTGACAAATACAACAGTATTTTTGATAAGTAAATGTCTTTCCTTCACTAACCTTACTCTCTTGTATAATGCACAAATATTTATTTGGTGGTTGGAAGTTACTCGGGCAGGTTGGAATATTTTTTATATAGCATCTGTTCTCCACCCACCCACAGCCACTTGCCAGCCAAGTAATACCTGTCCACACCTGCCAACATCGAGCAGAGAAGTATATATAAACAAAAGTGTGAGTTTCTCACCAACACAAATACAGTGAAGAAGATTGCCCAACCTCATCAATGGTAGAAGAAGAATTTTAAATTAAATTCTGGATTTAATAGGGAGCCAATGAAAAGAAGGCAATATGGGAGAAATATGCTCTCTCTTTCTCCAAGTATAAGTATCTGGTTAGATGCCATGTTTCTAAGATTTGTGGGGCCGACTATAATAACTTCAGTTTTTATCTGAATTTAGAAGCAGGAAATTAGAGGTCATCTAGGCCTTTACGTCTTTAAGACATTCCTGCATTTTAACTAATTGATGTGTGTCATCTGGCTTCATGAACAGATAAAGCTGGGTATCATCTGTATAACAATGAAAATATATGCAGTGCTTTTTAGTAATACTGCCTAAGGGAAGCATGTATAATGTAAATAAAATTGGTTCCAGCACAGAACCCTGTGGAACTTCTTAATTAACTGTAGTGTGTGAAAAAGACTCCCCATTTACATGAACAAATTGGAGTCTATTAGATAAATATGATTCAAACCACTGCAGTGCAGTACCTTTAATACCTATGGCATGCTCTAATCTCTGTAATAAAATGTTATGGTCAACAGTATCAAAAGCTGCACTGAGGTCCAACAGGACAAGCACAGAGATGAGTCCACTGTCAGAGGCCAAAGAGAAGGTAATTTGTAACCTTTGCTAAAGCTCTCTCTGCACTGTGATGAGTTCTGAAACCTAACTGGTCCTCTGCAGATGATCAGTAAGCTACTCTTTCAAGAATTTTTTAAATAAAAGAAAGGTTGGAGATTGTGCTATAATAAGCTAAGACAGCTGGGTCAAGTGATGACTTTTTAAGTAATGGTTTAATTACTGCCACCTTAAAAGTCTGTGGTACATAGCCAACTAATAAAGACAATTGATCATATTTAAGATTGAGGCATCAATAATTGGAAAGACTTCTTTGAACAGTCTAGTAGGAATGGGATCTAATAAAAATGTTGCTGGTTTGGAGGAAGTAACTATTGAAGTTAACTCCAAAAGATCAACTGGAGTGAAAGAATCTAAACAAATACCAGCAGTGCTGAAAGCAGCCGAACATGAAGATAAATCTTTGAGATTTTTTCTCTAATGTCTAAAATTTTATTTGTAAATCCATGAAGCCATTACTAGTTAAAGTGAAATTAATTAATTAATGGAAGGGCTTCTTTGAGCAGTCTAGTAGGAAAAGAATCTAATTAACACAGTGATGGTTTGGAGGATGTAACTATTGAAGTTAACTCAGAAAGATCAACTGGTGAGACAGAGTCCAAATGAATACCTGCAGTACTGAAAGTAACTGAACTTCAAGATATGTTTTTGAGATGGTTATGTTTGAATAATATTTTTTTGTCTAATGGTTAAAATTTTAGGGCAGTACAATGGCATCATGGTTAGCACTGCTGCTTCAGAGCTGGAACGACATCTAGAAGGTCTGGGTTCAATTCCACCTTTGCCCGGGCCTCTCGCTTTAAGCTGCACATTTGTGAGTTATACCACAGAGCCAGGCACTTCTGATTTTTTCTTTTCAGAGAAGCCACAGGATCCAAAATTGTACACAGTGCAGATGTAAAACTGACGAGACACTCTACCTCACTATCTACTCTGCACTGTGTTGGCACATGGCACTGAAATTGTGGCTTCACAAGCCACATAGAGTTTTCTTTTCTCTCTTACTGGTTCTGTATGTTGCTCACTCCTTCTGAGTGAGTGCAGAAGGAAGAGTCATAGCATACTTCTACTAGTTTGCCAGTTACTGAACTATTTAGTGTGGTTGTAACTTTATACTTTACAAATGACTAGCATCATTCTCTTTCTGTATGTTTCCAGTTACCTGAAGAACAGAAAATGCAGTGAATTACATTAGCTGATGATATTCCTACAGGAATAGGATTAATATTATATTGTGCCTAGTGTGACTGACATAACTAACCTTTGTTAGCCATTTGCTTTGTTTCTCTTATACTCGCAACACATATTTAATAAACATAAATTTCAAATTGGAAGTACTGGAATAAGAACTGTTGCTCATAACCAGTACAAGGTACACTGTGTGAGGGCCACAAACTGCTTCAGCCTATGCTTACAAGACCAACCTCTAGCAAATCAACATGTCTAAAAAGTTCTCGAAAACTGAAGAAGTCTTTTGGATGAGAGGTGAAATGTCTTCAAGAAACAAAAAGAAGCCCAGTCGGGCCTTTTAATACCACAGGGGTCACCGGTTACCCTGACCCCTGCGGTTTGTGATATGGGTGGCTTTCAGATTTAAAGGCTCAAAATAGAACTTTACATAATATTAAACCTTGTGGAACATTTTCTTATTCTTCTATCTCTCCTCACCTGTTTGTGCCATTATCTGCTTATTCATGCAAAAAGAAATATAAAATGAACACCTGTTCAGGTTCAGTTTTTACTTTCTTTCTTTATTGAGGGAAATTTTGTTGTTACTGCATTTCCAGTACACCTGTTGAATAGTTGAAACAGATTCACAAAGTTTTGTGCTCCCTAACTTTATAGATTGATATCCCTGATGCAGGACAGACCAACATCCCTAAATATCCATCACCAGAACGTCTAAGGCGACACTATTGGATATCACCTCTTTTCACTCTACAATGGATTTGTGAACGGTATTACGTTGCTAATTCTTTTTTTATAATGTGTTCAGCACAAATTTATTTCATATTGTTCTCTTGACTGTGTGAGATCTGTTTGCATTCAGAAACAAAGGTTATGTTGGATGCTCTCAATCAAACAAGATTCAAATCTTAAATTCCCTTTATGTCCATACATTCAAATACTCCTATACCTTAGTGACAAACAAAACAGTGTTTCTTTCCTTCACTAACCTTTGTCTCTTGTATAATGGATCAAGCAAATAAACGATCAGTGTTGAGCTTCAGCTGAAGTTAATGAGTAGACTCAGAGTCTATAAATACACAAAATACTTTTAACTTGGACAAATTTACCGGTCAATTTACACGATAGCGAATTTATCATTATTTAAGCTACAAACTTTGCAAATTTATATCCTGAGAAATTTTGCATACAGTGATGATGACGGAAACAATGACGCTGATCTTTTTAAAAGGGAGAGTTTTTTCTTTGCCTTTCCAACAGAACAGTGTGTATGTGTGCCACCACGATGGTGGACTGACGGTGAATCATGGGAATCAAACCAGTTCTATGATTGGTTGTCACAGCAATATATATGAAGTCAAAACCTTCTTAAAAGCAGTTTTATTCAGTGGAAACAAGATTAAATGATTACAATAAATAGTGTCGGTAAATGAACTACATAAAGAAATTAAATCACAGGGTCTATGACACAATGCAAATAAGTTGAATGTCCAGTCAGCTTCACCTGGAAATGAAGTCATGACTGCTGCATCCTTCTAGTGGCTTAGAGGAAGAAGTCCCATTGTTGATGATTTAAGATGAGGAAAAACAAATAACCACTGGCTAGGATGGGCTTTTTCTTTAAGGGATCCTTTGTTTCCTTGGCAGCATGTATGTAACAAGCCCATGTGCAACATGGGAATTTTTCAGAAACAAGTGGGAAAATGTCTTCAGATTAGCTGAAACTAACAGCTACATGTCAAAGATCTAGAAAGCTGTGGTTGATGCAGAGATAATCTGAATGAAGTCTGAATTACAAAATTGTTATTTAAAGTAAAAATAATCATTTCTAACCTTGTCAGTGTCTTAGCTATGTTTCAAGTTTGCCTAACAACACATATGATGAATAAATGACAGTGTTTTCATAAAGGTGTGACATTTTTCAGGGGTGACAAGCTTGTGAGTCATAGTGTATGCACATGTATGTGTCACAAAATGGAAAGTGAAGCACAAATTCTTGAAATTTATACCAAACATAAAAATGAAGTTAGTGAGTTTAAGGTCTTTTGTAACAGAAGAAGTTCCTGCGCAGCTGGCAGTCTCTTGTGCTGAAGGATGCATTGCCGCTCTTCTCAAGGACGCCACAGGAGCCGTCAGTCGGGCAGCTTGGAATATTTTCATATTGCATCTGTTCTCCACTCACCCACAGCCAATTGCCAGCTAGAAAACGCATGCCTGTCCACACCTGCCAAAATCAAGTAGAAAAATATATATATCAACAAAAGTGTGAGTTTCTCACCAAAACAAATACAGTGTAGAAAAGTACCCAACCTCATCAGTGGTAGCCTCTTGTGCAGTCATGCGTGCAGTGTTGTGGTCTTCTGGAGTGATCAGGGTGGCCAAGTCATAACTGTAATTCCAGTATGAAGAGGCTGTGTCCACTCCACCCAGAGACCTGCAGTAGCCTAATGCCTCCTCCCATGTCTTATTCTCCTTCACCAGAATCAGACCATCATAGCACATGAAAGAATGTATGACATTACAGTTGTCAGTCCACCATTTGTCTACATACCTGAATGCACAGTTCTTATCTGAAGTTGGTTCTGCAAGAAATAAGAGAAGCACAGATTTCAAATAAGGCCTGCATTTTTTTTCCACTGACCTGCAACTGAAGGCATTAATGCTTGAAAACTTAACTAAGTCACATGCAACTTACCACCAATGTTCCAATTGGTGAATTTAGCTATTTCATCTCCGCTGGACCATTTCCACGGACTTGATGCATTCTCTCGATATAATCCAATCCATCCAGGTCCATTGAAAAATGTATTCTCTTGATCATTTCTGATTGTAACCAGGTCGATGTGATACTTCCTGCAGTAGGCCTGTGCATTTTTCCAAGTTGTCATGTTAGAGTTAGTGTAGACTGCATACTTCAGCAGTTGTCCACAAATAGGAGTAAGGAAAAGCAGCAGGAGGATGAGAACGCACATGTCCCTCATGATGTTTTAGACAGAAGGATACTGGAACAATAAAACACACACACACAGCCAGGAACTCATTCATTGAGAATAACAATATTGTTTTTTAATTACTGAGGATATTTAAGGTATAAACATTATTTTAGGCCAGCATCAAATAACTACATTAGGAAATCATTCACTGAATACTTTAATTCAATCATAGATTTTTTTTTTTTGCACTTCATTTGAGAAAATATCAAAATTTCATGAATTAACATGAGTACAGGATTTCAGTCGGCTTCACATGAAAAGGTTTAGCTAAAATGAGATAAGATATACAGAACCAGTCAAAAGTCTGGACACAAACATTTGACTGGTTCTGTCATGGTTTTGTCAGACTCAGAAAGCTTCAGTTCCTCATCAGAATGAACTCTATGCTTGAGAGCTGAAAACATTAAAAATGGCCCACAGCTAAGCTGATAGTGATAGTTGGCAATAAATAAATAAATTCAGCTGTCTGACCAGAGCAGTGTGTTTAGCACCCATGTTAGTAGTGTACTATGACTCTCCCGTTTGCACTCATCCAGAAGTGAGCAGCATACAGAAAAGGTTTCAGGCTTTTAAAGAGATTATTTTTTATAAGAACTCATACTTGACTCTATAAAAACATGTTTTCTTGATATGGCACCTTGAAGTTGTTTTAAGTGTACTTGTACAAAAACATTTATTTATGAATTTATGTATGTGTTTTCACTCATGATCAGCCTTGGGTGTCAATCAACTGTTTTCTAACTTCATCTCTTATGAGTGGTTGTCAGCTGTTCAGTAACATTTGTTTCTATAATGTCATATTCATAAAACACTAGTTTGTACATTAATTACTGGTGAAACAGCAGGTACAAATATTGAGTGTATGGTCTCAGCAGGCTAAATGTTTGTTTTTTTTTTCCATTATACTATTTCAGCAGAGTTGAACAGCTCACAATGATCAAACTAATACAAAGAACTTTTCTTCTTCTTCTTTTTTGAACAGCAACAATTTGATACAATCCTAATAAGTAAAGTGATTAGGTCATGCATTTCTTGCACTGGCTATATATGCTTCTAATTGCACCGGTTCATACAGCAACACTCACCTTGATGAGGTCTGATGAAGATCCTTTTCTGTCAGTTCTGTAAAAACTGTGCACAGTTTATAAAGATTCTGACATTGCATAACATCCCTATTGTTACATTCCCTTAAGAGAATGTTAACATTGGAGTAATGACTGCTATGCTGCTTCCAGGACCTGTTGTGTGGAATCCGCCCTTCTCCAGCCCTGACCTTGCTGTCCTGCTGTCACACTCCAGCCAATCGCTCCCCTGCAGTGCCTAAGTAAGCTGGCTGCAGTTGTGCCTCAGGGCTTTTGGTCATGGGGTGGTGATCAGTGCACCATGTGCTTTGGAAGCTTATTTGTTCGATTATGTTGTGTTTTCGGTTAGGTGTTTGCCTTGTTTGTTAATCTTTGTTCTGTTCTTGTTTGTTCTTTATCTATTTTATTGCCCATGGAAGCTAGTAGGGGAGAGCTGCCTTTTTTTTTTGACGACCCGCCTTTTTCTCCTGTTTTTGTTGTTTGTCAGGGAGCTGAGGTGCAGATTTGTACTTTTTTTGTTTTTCAGTCATGTAGTTGATGGGGTTTTCTTTTTCTAGTTTAGGGTTGCTTTGTTATGTTGGCCGTGGCTCTCCCTAAAGTTATATTCTCGCTTCCCCTGATGTTATCTGGGCAATAAAGCTTTAAACCACCCTAAAAGGCCTCCTTATGTTCTTCCATCCAGCCTAATGTTGCTCCCCTCACCCCTAAACCTCCGCTGGGGACGTAACACTATCTATGGAAAGGTTTGCCCCACCAAAGCAATTGAAATCTTTCCCAAATAAAAGCAGGATGCAAAGCAGAGTATTTTCTAATCCTTGGAAATTTTTTATGCAAAATCATAAATGCAGTTTTGAATAGAAAATTCAAATGCCCCCAAGTCTCAATGACAGACAAAGCACTGTATTTGGTAAGCATATATGTCAATGTTGGTGTCAGTGCCACATTTCATTACAGATAAACTCATTGTGCTTACCAAAAAAACAGAAAAACCTATATAGGTTGACAATGCAATAAAAGCAATAATAAAAAATAACTTTATAAAGAAAATAAAAACAGGCTAACACATATGCACAGGTGCAGCCACACACACACAATTATTAAGTGTGTGAGAAAAAAAGGTTTTGAGTCTGTTTTTGAATGTAGACACAGCAGGTCAGCAGGCAGTGTGTTTCAGAGAGCAGGACCAGAGTAACTGAAAGCTCCCTTAGATCTAATTTTGGGAACAATTAGAAATCTGCACCTGATGACCTTGAAAGGTCTAACTAAGTGATAGATAGAGAAGTACTTGGGGGGTGGGGTAACAATGAGTGACCGGGTTGACAAAAGGAAACATGAAAGCAAAACTGGTGAAATAAAAGATATTTATTAATGCTTTAGGAAAAAGAGACTATCACTTTCAAAACAAAAGGGAAAAACACAGGAATTAGTAACCCAAAACAACAAGGTAAGGTAAAAGGCCTCAATCCAAAAGCACCCTCCTCTCCACTGTGCAGAAGTAAGCAGCTACAACAAACACAGTCCACTAGCTGTTACACAAAGCACTCTCTGGCAGTCACTGGCCTGGTGCTCTCCCTGGAGAAAGCAAGCCACACCCAGGGAGCCAGAAAGTCACAGCAGGTCCTGCTAGGGCTGTAACAACTGAAAGACATATCCTGGTCAAAAATGACTTCTTTTGACTGTGAGATTTCTCACAGTGTTACTGGAGGCCAAAGTAATGCCATCCAGAGGAAGTTTCTGGCTAGACACCATGTTTCTAAGATTTGTGGAGCCGAGTACAAGAACTTCAGTTTTATCTAAATTTAGAAGCAGGAAATTAGAGGTCATCCAGGCCTTTATGTCTTTAAGACATTCCTGCAGTTTAACTAACTGATGTGTGTCATCTGACTTCATGGATAGATAAAACATGTATAGTGTAAATCGAACTGGTCCTAGAACCCTGTGGAACTCCATAATTAACCTTAGTGTGTGAAGAAGACTTCCCATTTACATGAACAAATTGGAGTCTATTAGATAAATATGATTCAAACCACTGCAGTGCAGTACCTTTAATACCTATGGCATGCTCTAATCTCTGTAATAAAATGTTATGGTCAACAGTATCAAAAGCTGCACTGAGGTCCAACAGGACAAGAACAGAGATGAGTCCACTGTCAGAGGCTGTAAGAAGATCATTTGTAACCTTCACTAATGCTGTTTCTGTACTGTGATGAATTCTGAAACCTGACTGAAACTCTTCAAATAAACCGTTCCTCTGCAGATGATCAGTTAGCTGTTTTACAACTACTCTTTCAAGGATTTTGGAGAGAAAAGGAAGGTTGGAGATTGGCCTATAATTAGCTAAGACAGCTGGGTCAAGTGATGTCTTTTTAAGTAATGGTTTAATTACTGCCTGTGCTACATAGCCAACTAATAAGAACAGACTGATTATATTCAAGACTGAAGCATCAATAAATGGAAGGACTTCTTTGAGCAGTCTGGTAGGAATGGGTGTAATGAAGTTATCTCAGAAAGTTCAACTGGAGAGAGAGTCTAAATAAATACCTGCAGTACTGAAAGTAGCTGTACACAAAGATACGTCTGTGAGATGGTTATGAATAATTTTTTCTCTGGGGTTCTTCAGAATCAGTGATGAATAGTAAGATGTCCTATCTATCTTTTTTTTTTTTTTTATAGAGCAGCAGACTTGTTTTCCATACTAAATAAAAATTTTCTAAATTAGTGAGATGCCATTTCTTCTCCAGCTTACCGGTTATCTGCTTTAAGCTGCATGTTTATGAGTTGGACCACAGAGTCAGGCCCTTCTGATTTGAAGCTTTCTTTTTCAGAGGAGCCACAGTATCCAGTCGTACACAATGAGGATGTGATATGGAAAGTAGGTTGCCTATGATGCATCCATTAGAATGTGAATATTAATTTAAAAGTGCTTAGACACAGAGAAAGAACCAGTCCATTTAAGTTTTAGGTATTAGTATAAGTTGAATGGGTTCACCGTGGATTGATTTATACACTGATGGAAATCATACTGACAAGTTTTTTTGGCATTGATAGACCTCTATAACCATTACCATGAACCACACAAAATCAAATTAAAGTGATTTTATTCCTATTCTTGGCAGTGATTATTCACAACCGATGACAAGGACACAACAAAGAACCGAGGATGTTACAGAAAATATATACACAAGAGGTTATGAGGGGAGAGTGGAGACAGGCGGAGAGAATAGATGAACAGAATACACCTAACGAGACAAGGGGAACCAAAACTGAACCTAATGCACATGGAACAAGAGACAGGCAAAATAAAACAGGAAGTGAGAAAACTGGTAAACAGAAATGCAGACTTGACACAATATGGGAGAGCAGGTACACAGAGAAACACCTCTGTGATGTCATCATGGAGGAGCGGAAGAGGATTCCAGTTTCTGCCTGTGTAGCTCTGGTGAATTCTAAGAGGGTTAAGGCACTGATAGATAATAATGATGGTCACACAAAATATTGACACTACGGGCACAATTTTGACATGTTCCCTATGAGGTACACTCACTTTTGTTGCAGCTATTTGGACATTAATGGCTGTGTGTTGACTTATTTTCAGAAGACAGTAACCGTATACGACTAGAAGCTGTACACTGACTACTACTTTTATCCAAGTTTAAGTTTTTATATTGTTGTCCAATTAAAAGATATAAATTGTTTGCAGAAATGTGAGGGGGTGTACTCACTTTTGTGAGATGGTATAAAGTTTCACTGAGTTTTCACTAATTAGCTTTTTCTTTATGACTCAATAAATGGATTCTAAAAATATGCATAGTTTTAAAATAATATTGTACTCTGCCCAACCAAATAAAAGGTCACGCACAGTGATGGCACACAATCACCACAGTGTCATTATGATAACCTTATGCAATGTCACAACATTTCTGGTCAGAGTTACATTAATTTTTCACCAAGATCTCCCAGTATCGCTGATGGGAGTGTTGAATCACTAAGGTCAGCACATCCCAAAGATTCTCAGTCATGATTCTGATTAATGGAATAAGACTTACTGCAAATTATTCAAATTCAATTCAATTTTTTTTTACATAGCTCCAAAACACAACACACAGTTGCCTCAAAGTGCTTTATATTGTAAGGTAAAGACCATACGATGATTACAAAATATAATTATTGTATGTGTAAAATAACATAAAAGCACACCTTTATTTCCATTTCATCTTTCATGCAACCCAAGGTTCTTCAAAATGAGTTCAAAACAAGACAAACAAAACACCACAATGTTGAAAATAGAAACATAAAAGTCAATAAAATAAATGCCATGGACAAAAATAAGAGACAGTAAACAATATTTTACAACCAAGACTAGAGCCCAGTTAAACACACATCTATAATTAGCTTTCAAAGCGCCTGAGAAAACCTGCCAATCTGCTTATCAAGAAGCAATATATCCAGCAGTGCCTACACCCTGCACCCCACTGCTTGCTTGAGGTTTTCTGAATAGCCACTTAAAATGTACAAGGATACAATATAGTTTTGAAACTGAATTTTTACCATCGACAATGCCAAGAACTGTGTGTTTTGGGCCCTCACTCTGTGTTAGATCTTCACATTACTTGGAAGCTTTGTGTAAGGAAGCTACACAAAGAAAGAATAAAAGAGTGAAAGAGGCTGAGGAAGCAATCTGGCAGCTAGCTAGCTTACTAGGTCAACACTTCATTTAAGACTTATTCATTAGAAGCTTATTCAACAGGGGAAAGCAAAATCAAGACAGCACAGGCAAGGCTAGAAGAGGAAGTGTTTCTTCAGTTGATAAATCTCACTGAGTGTTTCCACATTTAATTTAAATTTAATTAATTTGATTAATTAAATGCTACAACTTGAAGTGTGGAGCGTTTTCGAAGTGCTCTGGTCTTCTGTTGCTGTGTGAACAGCAAAATAGTTACTTTTTGAAACTGGGAGGTACTGGTAACATGTGCACTATGCTTTAAAAAAAATTTTTTTTAAGTTATTTAAAAAATATTTGAAAGAGTTAAAGGGGAGGACACAAAGGAAAGTGCCACAAGTCAGACGCGCACCTCAAGCATGCGGCAGGTCGCCTGCTCATCCACTGGACCACCGTGGCACCCAGACAGCAGCCATTTTTAAAATGTTGCTAGCTGAAGCGTTACTTTTCAGAAACGGAAATGGAAAAATGATACAGTTTCCAGTAGATCATTCTCATGTAAACAGGACCTAAGGTTGTGGTGCCGGTAAAGTTTTGTCTGACTTCAGGGACTACAACAATGATGACTTAAGGTCAGCACTGATATGGCGGGCTGAGAACAACATGATCACCTTTTTAAAAAAAAATCACATCATCCTGATCACATCATACAAATGTTGGTTTCTGGACTACAACCACTTGACAAAATTAGGACATACAACAATTACCACACTTTTTCAGAGCTCAATTGGTTAATCTATAAAGTATTTACAGCACACAGGTTAGTATATGGCTCCTTAAAAAAGAGTTGTGAATATCAAGGCTTTTGGTATTCAGTGCTGGATGCTGCATGGCATGCTGCATGTTTTATCCAGAATAAGTTATTAACAACACTATTAAAAAAAACCCAAAAAAAGTAGATAAATTACAGACCAGTAAATTAACACAACTGACCAAAACAAAGTAAAATTATGAATAAATGCGTAACTGGCCCAGGACATTCTTGCAAAAGAGGATGATGATGACATGACTGAAAGTTCACCTAAAATGTATTTTTGGAGTAAATTAGCAGAAAACATAAAACATTAAGGAGTAAAGTGTTTATTTCCATTATTAGAAATGAACATATTATTATTATTATTACTTTAGTGCATGAAAACAAAAGAAAATTGTTGTGTACTGGCACTGTAAAAATAAACTGGAACTCCATTTAATTTAATTATGTGAGACATACAGTAAGAGATATTGAAAATGTATTGCTGATGATGTATGGAGGAACAAAGGACTGCTCTATGAGCACCCAGGCTAACAATAAATATCTGTCTACCCGTTAAATAAGATGTAAACCATCACAGTGTGTCAACATCCAGCTGCTACAGTTTGCTGTGTATACTGTGTGACATACATGTAATAAAATAATCTCAGTGCTGTAATAAAACTGGTGAGTGCATAAAGTAAAAAAAAAGAAAAACTAAGAACATGACTTGTAGTAACAAATGTCTTAAGTGCATTATTTTATAGTTCATAATAAAAATGTGCTACATATGTGTTAAAATCAGAATGTTTGTAGCTCAAAAATTAGGTTTAAAGTACTGTGTCATTGCTGCCATATATCTACCATCAGTCATATGCAGATACAAGCAGGCTCTGTCATTGTTTGGGTCTGAATGTCAGCCGGTGGTGTTCAGGACTGAACTGCAAGCAAAGAAAAGTACTGTCAGATTTTGAAATGCTAGTTTGATTTTCAAGTCCTTTCATCAACAAAATACTTCTAATTGTATTTGGTTTGATTTTGAATATTTGGAAATGTCTAAGAACATTTTCTTTACTCTGTTTAATTGAATTCAATCATTACTGTAGCCTGCAGTGTTGTAGAATGGATTATTAGCAACATTAACTATTAGAGGCCAAAGAATAACTAAAAATGAAAACTTTAGAATAGATTTCTCTGAATAAGACTAATATATATATAACTACAACCAGGACGCTGATGTTCCCTTGAGGTCTTCTATCCATATGTGATGCACTTGAGGTGGTTTTTGAAGAAGTGAAGCTGCAGTTTGAATTCAGTGTCATTTTTTCCAGGATATCTGAACTTGGTATACTGACTATTACTGGCTGCTGGTTGATGGCCAATGGATACATCACCACATGTGGCAACCAGTAAATAGCCTAGGCCGTCCATAAAGAACTCTAGAGTTTAAAAAAAGACATTTACCCGTTAAAATAAAAATGAAAACCGGAATAGTTTGATCTTTATGTCACATGTAATCCAAATTTTGTTGATGTCTGAACCTACCTGAATGAGCTGCCCGCTGTAGCTTAGGGTCAAATCCCACCCCCTGGACAGCATCTGTACGAGCCAGGAAGAAGTTGACCACTCCACTGGCCAGAAAGCACTGTGGGTAACCAGGAACCGAATGGAATTTCTTACGAGACTTCCTGTATAGGCAGCCACCTTCTGTTTCTTCTCCTTCTTCATAGACAAGAGAGAAATAAAACTGGTTCCCATTTACTGACCCACCAACCTAACAAGAAGAGAGAAGCCAAAGAATGGTTAATAAAACTGCTGGTTGTCATAAATGCTAAACAAATACTATAAGCCTAACGTCATTTATTTATTAAATCGAAACCAAGTCTGCATCTTGAACTAGTCTGTGGGGTATCTGACCTTTTGTACTGTGGCCAATTTTATAAAATGGTCTTTACTAAGCTTTGTCCTAACTATTCAGTTGGTGTCACCTTTGCTTGTTGTTGGTCCTTCCTTTAAATACTATGTAAACAAGTCTGACTGGCCATTTTATGTACTTGCCAAATTGCACTTTGAATAATAATACCAGTCCTTCAAATGAATCTTTCATTGTACTTTGGCTGTTGCTGGCAGCATGCCACGTCATACCTAACTGTGAAACGTTTAAAGGGCCAAAACAAAAGGTAATACTAAAACAAGTAAAAAAAATCAATATAGATAGATAGATAGATAGATAGATAGATAGATAGATAGATAGATAGATAGATAGATAGATAGATAGAATAACAAATATAATAAATATACAAATAGATAATAGGTTGTCCAACAAAAAAGTCTGGTGACAGCTTCAGTTTCCAACACAGAATCTAAACCTCTCAGTCACATTCTCGTATTTACATTTCTCTGACAAGTTGCTTTTCTGCTTGTTGTTAACTCAGTATAAAATATGCGACTGTGGCTTTGTTGTTACATGCTATGTCTTTTGTCTTTTGTCCTGTCTCTCTCCACTCAGCCCCAACCGGTCGCAGCAGATGACTGCCCCTCCCTGAGCCTGGTTCTGCTGGAGGTTTCTGCCTGTTAAAAGGGAGTTTTTCCTTCCCACCGTCGCCAAGTGCTTGCTCATAGGGGGTCGTTTTGACTGTTGGGTTTTCTCTGTGTTATTGTAGGGTCTTTACCCACAATACAAAGCGCCTTGAGGTGACTGTTTGTTGTGATTTGGCGCTATATAAATAAAATTGAATTGAATTGAATTGAATTATACAGAAGCTACAAAGATCTTTACCTGTTCCTGCCAAATCACATGATTTATGCCCAGTCTTGTCAAAAGGGCTTGAGCCTAGATGGTGCAATGAGTGTATTAAGTAAGACTTAGAGTGCAAACTTACGACTGATTTAGCTAAAGAAAAAAAATCAGACCAAATTATGGATTTAATCTGGTGTAGCAGCAACCTGGATCACATCAGTCATGCAAATGGTCAACAGACGGGAGAAAAAAAAAACTTGAATCTGTTAACAGAAATAACGATACATGTGTGGGTTCGTTGATATATTTCACTGTTATATTTAAAGTAGTAAACACAATCTGAACCATGCAACATGAGCTATTTAATTCTACCACATCCAGCTCGGGGACCGCCTCCATCACCTCCACAAGCTTCTCTATCTTTGTCTTCTCAGTAAACACAAAGTCATCATCCACCCACAAGAAGTATTTGGTGGTTACCTGGGAAACAGCCAGATTTCTGCCTGCAAACCAGCCCTGGGGAAGGAAACATCATTTACATTTTACTCTTTTACTGTCTGTTGCAATGGTCCTTTAACCCTCTGAGGTCTATGTCATTCAGTACTGCTAGGCTGGACTATTGTAATTTATTAATATCATTTTGATCTAAAAGTTCCCTAAAAAAAACTAAAACAAGAGTACTCAGGGACAAGAAAGAGAGATCATATACCACTCAAAAATTTTTTAGAGGAAAATATTTTAATCAGAGTCAAGTACATGGAACCTGTGGGATGTTGATCTGGTCAGTTAAGTAGGATTTGTTAATCAGTTTCAACTGCATTGGTGTTAATAAAAATTAACATGTGCACAAGAGGGGCAACAATGAGACAACCCCCAAAACAGGAATAGTTTTACAGGTCGAGGTCACTGACATTTTCCCTCCATCTTTTATGACTTTTTTCACTAGTTTCATTGTCACTACTGGTAGTATGAGGCCTGGACCCCACAGAGGTTGCAACTCCTCCAGGATGGCACATCAGTACATGCCATTGCCAGTAGGTTTGCTGTCTCTCCCACCACAGTCTCAAGAGCATGGAGGAGATTCCAGTAGACAGGCAGTTACTCTAGGAGAGCTGGACAGGGCTGCAGAAGGTCTTTATACCATCAGCAGGACCCGTATCAGCTTCTTTGTGCAAGGAGGAACAGGATGAGCACTGCCAGAACTACAAAATGACCTGCAGCAGGTCACTGCTGTGAATGTCTCTGATCAAACAGTCAGAAACAGACTTCATGAGAGTGGCCTGAGGGCCCACTATCCTCTAGTGGGTCCTGTGCTCACTGTCCAGCACTGTGGAGCCTGATGGGCATTTGCCAGAGAATACCAGGGTTGGCAGGTCCACCACTGGTGCACTGTGCTTTTCACAAATGAGAGCAGATTCACCCTGAGCACATGTGAGAGACTTCAAAGGGTCCGGAGAAGCCAAGAAGAACCTGTAACATCGTTCAGCATGACCAGATTTTAGGATGCTTGGCTAGTGATGGTCTGGTGAGGCGTATCCATGGACTGACACACAGGCCTCTACAGGCTAGACAATGGTACCCTGACTGCAATAAGGTATCAGGATGCAATCCTTGGACCCGTTGTCAGAGCCTAGGCTGCTGCAGTGCATCCTGGGTTCCTCCAAAAGTGTCCAGGCAGTTCCTGGAGGATGAAGGTATTGATTCCATTGACTGTCCCCCACACATTCCTGACATAAATCCAACAGAACACCTCTGGGACATTATGTTTGGAGATGTTTTGGAGACTAGTAAAAAGCACTTTATTTGAAAAATAAAAATAGTTTTTGTTGTGTGCCAAATTTTTTTTTTTTTTTTTTTTTGCTTAGATTTATTCTTAAACTAGTAATTTCAACAAAATAAGTTAACTTTTATTTTCCAAGTTTGAAATAACAAATGTCCTGCAACCAAATTAAAGTTAGATTCAGGTGACGAGTGATTTAATTTCAGACTCTAGGAAAGAGAAAATAAAGCATAGAATTCTTTAGAAATGTAAATGACAAAAAGTTTTGAATGCTTCATTAAATAATTTTAAACATTCAAGGCCAGTGACTGTTCTTTTCACTAACAGTATAACACTAGAGTGCATGCGTGTTTCTTAAAACACATCCCTGTATTTATTTTTTGTGTGCACATTTACCTCTAATTGATTGGTATCACTGTTGCTAATTTAAATAACACAAGTTTGGCTAGTCTTTTGCATTTACAATTCAAAGTATATCTGAAACCTTGCTGGCTTGATTGACATTTTATTTAATAAATCTTTCAAGAATTATACTGCTATGTCTTAGATGTCTGATAAAAGTCAGTCTACATAAAAAAAAATCAAAAGTTTTAAACGTCTACATATACCTGTGCTGGAGGCATGATGTAATG
This sequence comes from Pterophyllum scalare, assembly GCA_024447675.2. NCBI lineage: Eukaryota > Metazoa > Chordata > Actinopteri > Cichliformes > Cichlidae > Pterophyllum > Pterophyllum scalare. The sequence goes on along the minus strand of JAMQGT020012767.1, from coordinate 132,625 downwards.
TTGGATGTTTTCTCCAGTAATATGATCCGGTTCAAAGCTGTCATCCGCAATAATGACTTTTATGTTGCTATAGAATTTCCGAATGCTGTCCACCAGCACCTTCAGTTGTTTGTAGCGTAGGAAGGTCTTTGTGGTGATGGTGACTTGAGTGCTGATGTCTGAAAGATAGAAGCAAATATATCAAGAAAATAAGATGGATGATATGCTACAGTGTAGTGTGAGTTTTCTGCATCATATAACAGCAAGTCACTGTAGAAAATTTTCAAATCCAACAAATTCTGGTGATTTTCACTTTTAGATGCTCAGTGCATCACTGCGTTAACTAAAAAGGCATTTTCTTGTAAGAAGTGAAGCCCAAATACATGATGTGCGGTAGCTGCAAGGCTGTATGCTTAGAGACAAACTAGGGAGAAAAAAAATACCGTGATTAACTAGTAAAATTAAAATGTATTACTTTGATATTTCGTGCCAAGGTCTTCCTCTGCCTTTTTTTTTTTTTACACTACAGGCTTTTACTGTACTTATTTGTAGTTTATTGTTTATACAACATGCTTCTTATACCCATTCACACAAGCACTTCTTTCTGCAGCTAAGTGCTTTCTAGCTAACACTCAAACACATTCATACTCCTTCGGTTGCACCGGAAAGCAACTTGGGGTTCACTTTGGCATGCAGACCGGAGCAGCCTCCAACCTTCCGATTAGTGGGTGACCTGCTTTATTTTCTGAGCTGCAGCCACCCCAGGAGTCAGGAGAACATGCGAGAGTCTTCAGAGTTTCTTAAGCATGGGATTAGGTAATGACTTAATTGAATCTCTAAATGACAGTTTAAAGATAGTAAGAACTTGGCCTTTGCACAGTAACAACTTCACACACACAACCAATGTTCTTACTTGCATTAAAAAAGCAAGAAATCACAGGGTGTTGTTCTCACTGCATAACCAAAATGATAGGTTTCCCTGCAAACTGATTGTGTAACGCCAACACTGCATTTGGTAAGTTGCAACAGCATTGCCCTGTGGTCGCAAGATAACAAGATCACATAGGGACTCTCTGGCAAGGTTGCGCTAATGTTATAGAACAACATAAGTGTAATATATTTTACTTATGTAACTATGATGTCAAAAGTTATGGTGTTTCCTACAGTTGCAACAGCATTCTGCTTATTCAGCTCTGGCTGAAAGAGCAGAATGAGTTTCCATATTACACAAATGCTCTAGGACATGGGTGTCCAAACTATGGCCCGCAGGACAAACCTGGCCCAAGCTTGGATTTTATGTGGCCCGTGCATCTTGTCCATGGATGTGTTTTTTTTGGCCCGCTGGCTCAAGCAATGAATACAACTCAGCATGTAATTCCTCTTTTTAACTCATGGAGGCAGTGTCATGTGACAGATGTTGGTCAACTGCTTCATAACCTCAAAAATAAGAAGATTGATTGAATAACCAATCACAGCCCATGCTGTGTGAAACCATGCGCCTTGGGTGGGGGTCATAGGTGACACACGGTGTTGTCAACCTAGCAACTTTTCAGGAGCCCCCCCCAATTCTATAAAGGTAGTTGATGTGGCCAAAAAGGACCAAGCTGATTATACTGTAGATGTAAAAGAGCTAATGTCATAAAGATACTTGCAAAAAAGGTTTCTGTATGTTATAAATTTCACTTGGAAATTCAGAGAGCTTTTATGGTCTACATTTGGTTACTTCATGTCTGTTTGCTGCATGGAAATGAAAGTATTATATAACAATAATCTCAGTGTCATCAGGGACTGGTGGCCCTCGGGCACTTTCACATTGTCAAAAAAGTTTGGACACCCCTGTTCTAGGGCCATAGAGGGGACTGATTGCTGCTATGGCCCTAGAGCATTTGTGTAAAACTGAAAACTTGTATTTAATTTGTGGCCAGACAAGTTTTGCTCTGTTTTAGTTTTTGTTGTCTTTTATCCTGGGCTCACTTTTATTTTAAATAAATGGCATTTTCTTGACTGCTACACTGGGTCTGGTGTACTCCTTGGTTGCTACCCCCTTATTTTATTTTATTTATTTATTTTTTTGGTGTGGGGCGGGGGGAGTGAGCTGCTCTCCGCCTGATTGAACAGAACCTCCCCTCTTCCACGTGACAGTTATTTAAAGGTTGCATGAAAATTCTCTGTTTAGTCAGTTTAGCGCAGGATAATTAGGTACGTTTATCATACTGTGGTGAATTTACAGTAAAGCTCTGCGTTGGACTGGTGCACAGTAGCTGTGGTGTTCATGGTCAGAGTTAGGTTACATCAAGTGTGGCAGAGATGAGTTTGAATTTACACTGATGATGCTTTATACCAACTTTATACCATCTAGTAGAAAGAGAGTATAAACAGTAAGCTGACAGTGTAGGGAATGGAAATCAGCTAAGATACTGTAGTTCATGAAACATCTGGTTACATCTTGCTAAATTCAGTTGTTTAAATCCACAAACAGCAGTGAACCTCAGCAGCTGCAGCACAGGTCAGCTTATCACAGCCTGTACAGAAAAATATTACTCGAGCTCTCAATAGCAATTATTGTGAGCTGTGATTCCTTTCCCCACTCTGAGTCACTACAACTGATCTTAGGGTTCCTCCACTTTTCAAATCCCATGTTAATTATTATTATATTTAATATTTTATTAATATATTAATACAGCACAAGGTCTTTTGCACAAAAATAGCTGGTAGAAATATTCTACAATGAGTTACTTATTATTTTCAGCTTTAGGGTCTTGACCAAAAGGATAGTTTGGCTACAGTTAGGGCAAGGAGCGCAAACAACCAGAGGGAGCTCGATGGTGGTCCAGGCATCTGATCATGATTCCTACTGGGCACCCCAAACTGAGAGTAGACCCCGGGCTAGACGTAGCATTCCCTGGAGAGCTGTACAATCTCTAATCAAAGCTGATCTGCTTTGGAAGCACCCAGCCAAAGGAGTTACATACTTTACTAATCCAGGAGGAACTAGAAACCATTGCAGAGGAAAATTATATCTGGAATATCTCATATCTTAATGGAAACTAGTTCCAGGTAATTGGCAGTAAGATCCAAAATTGGGTTGGCATAAACTGTAAAATAACTTTAATAACATTAGGGTTTTCACTGTGCTTCCACTGTTATTTTCAAGTTGGATGAGAGAATTGGTCTTACATATACTTTTCATACTTTTCTTTTCCTCAGAGGGAGGGTAGGGAACAGACAGATTGGAACTCAACCATCTCTGAAGAAAAAGCAGCTATTGTGACCAGCAAAATTTTCCTCTGGGATAAGTCTGCTTCTGTAATTTCATTGTTTCAGGGTATGCTTTACAATGCAGAAGTGATTAAAATTACTCTGTTGATAATATATAAGAACTGACAGACAGATAAGCAAAGGGTACTAATAAAATACTGTAATAATTAAAAAAAATGTAAATCAGACTCAGCAGCACAGAACTCAATTAATGAATACATAGCGCCATCCACAGAACAGAGAAGCAGCACTTTACAGCCATTACTAACTTAATGCTGACTTGAGTTTTAACCCCCTGTGAAGAGTGCACTCCTACCTGTCCCCATGTCATACAGGACTGGTATATGAGGTTGCTTGATGGCAACAGGAAACACAGCTTTATGGTTTTCAAACTGGAAGGTTGCTAAAAACAGAAAAAAAAAACTTACTTAATGTATGTTTGGACATTAACTCTTGTCTTAAAAAATTCCCAGGCAAAACCTTTCACTGTGACCTAAATTCACTTCACTTTGAAGTCACTGTTTACACACCACTGAAAATGCACATGCACTGTGCATTTAATTCATCATCTAAAAGTGAGAATTTCCATGTTGTGCCACAGTTCTCTGATGCATACCGAGGTCTCCAGTGTTGATATGGTAGACAGTGCTAGTATAGGACAACTGGGCCAGCAGGCCATTGAGCAGATCCAGGCTCCTGGACATGATAATCAGTTCCTTCTCACCAGAACCTGTGAATCACAATTTTACAACAAGTCGTTCCAGAGTCATCCTGATTGTGAAAGCCATAACATATGATTTATATAATTTTGATCAAACCCATCAAATCATGCAGTGACCCCTCATGCCCTATTGATGAACATGCTGCCTTCATAGAAGTGTTTTACTGTAGAATAAAGGTGGTGACTCAGAACATATTTACATTACTTTGAAGTGATCCATCTTACTAAGGTGACATATCAGACCCAAATCAAGCCAGCAAAAAAAATCTTAATGATATAACAGAGCCACTGGTTTTTAACTTTTAACCCTTTTTTAGTATAGGAATTAAAGCTTTGATTTGCAACTGCTGGCACACTGTTGCCAATTGAATCTCACCTTTGACTGCAGCCTCTGCTGGTGGAATCTCTGTGGTCAGGATTCCTTTAGAGACACTTAAGACCACCTAGAATGGAGACACCTGAATAAACTAAAGAGCACTGAGTATTCATACTTACGCAGTCATCTGTAAAAATAGTGACAGTAAACCATGGATATAAAAATATATAAATACATACAATCACAGGGAATTCTAATTATCCTATATTATTGTGGTATACGACTTTGTTTTATTATATTAAATTTGTTCAGTTCCATTCCAATCTGACTGAAAGGCAGCCCAGTCCACAACCACCAAATCAGAAAATTAGTGCTCCTGAAGACATGTCCTGATGTTACTGCAGTTCTTTATGAATGCAGCTGAAGACAAACAGCTTAGTGGTCATCCACACAGGAACTGACTAGCTTTGATATGATGGTTAGAAGCCAAAAAAAGTTAACTGCATGTGATGGAGGCTGGAATGTCCACTAGTGCCAAACCGTTGGGAACAAAGCAATGCACGATGAGCAAATGTTTCCTGTGTGGATGCCCCTTTACAATTAGGCTCAAAAAGGTTAAAAGCTTGATTGCACCATAAAGCATCGCAGTGTTATTTAACCATATGTTTTAAAATACCTGTAATACCAGGGCTATTTAATGTTTTGAAACACAGTATGGGTTTCAGTAAGTATTATTATGCACACCAAGCTGTTTTCAGAAAATAATGTCAATATATTACTTAAGAAATAACATTGGTTAAATAATTATATAATTAATAATAATTAATTTTAGCAAATATAAATAATCTGTACAACTGTCACATTTCTGCAGATATTTAAGTATATCTTTTCATGGGACAACACTGACAAAATGACACTTTGACACAATGAAAAGTAGTCTGTGTGCAGCTTATATAACAGTGTAAATTTATTCTTCCCTCAAAATAACTCAATATGCAGCCATTAATGTCTAAACCAGGGCAACAATAAAAGTGAGTACACCCCTAAGAGACTACACCCGTAAATGACCAAATTGAGCACTGCTTGTCATTTCCCCTCCAAAATGTCGTGTGACTCGTTAGTGTTACTAGGTCTCAGGTGTGCATAGGGAGCAGGTGTGTTCAGGTTTGTAGTACAGCTCTCACACTCTCTCATACTGGTCACTGAAAGTTCCAACATGGCACCTCATGGCAAAGAACTCTCTGAGGATCTTAAAAGACGAATTGTTGCGCTACATGAAGATGACCAAGGCTACAAGAAGATTGCCAACACCCTGAAACTGAGCTGCAGCACAGTGGCCAAGATCATCCAGCGTTTTAAAAGAGCAGGGTCCACTCAGAACAGACCTCGCGTTGGTCGTCCAAAGAAGCTGAGTGCACGTGCTCAGTGTCACATCCAAATGCTGTCTCTGAAAGATAGACGCAGGAGTGCTGTCAGCATTGCTGCAGAGACTGAAGAGGTGGGGGGTCAGCCTGTCAGTGCTCAGACCATACGCCGCACACTACATCAAATCGGTCTGCATGGCTGTCACCCCAGAAGGAAGCCTCTTCTGAAGTCTGTACACAAGAAAGCCCGCAAACAGTTTGCTGAAGACATGTCAACAAAGGACATGGATTACTGGAACCATGTCCTATGGTCTGATGAGACCAAGATTCATTTGTTTGGTTCAGATGGTCTCAAGCATGTGTGGCAGCGATCAGGTGAGGAGTACAAAGATAAGTGTGTCATGCCTACAGTCAAGCATGGTGGTGGGAATGCCATGGTCTGGGGCTGCATGAGTGCAGCAGGTGTTGGGGAGTTACATTTCATTGAGGGACACATGAACTCCAATATGTACTGTGAAATAATGAAGCAGAGCATGATCCCCTCCCTCTGGAAACTGGGTTGCAGGGCAGTGTTCCAGCATGATAATGACCCCAAACACATCTCTAAGACAACCACTGCTTTATTGAAGAGGCTGAGGGTAAAGGTGATGGACTGGCCAAGCATGTCTCCAGACCTAAACCCAATAGAACATCTTTGGGGCATCCTCAAGCAGAAGGTGGAGGAGCGCAAAGTCTCGAATATCCGCCAGCTCCGTGATGTCATCATGGAGGAGTGGAAAAGCATTCCAGTGGCAACCTGGGAAGCTCTGGTGAACTCCATGCCCAGGAGAGTTAAGGCAGTTCTGGAAAATAATGGTGGCCACACAAAATATTGACACTTCAGGAACTTTCACTGAGGGGTGTACTCACTTTTGTTGCCCTGGTTTAGACATTAATATTGAGCTGTATATTGAGTTAATTTGAGGGAAGAATAAATTTACACTGTTATATAAGCTGCACACAGACTACTTTTCATTGTGTCAAAGTGTCATTTTGTCAGTGTTGTCTCATGAAAAGATATACTTAAATATCTGGAGAAATGTGAGGGGTGTACTCACTTTTGTGATACACTGTAACTATTCATGCAAAATGAAGAATAAAAGTTTAGTGTCCCTATTTCCATAAATCTTCACAGCAAGAGTGAAGTTACCAAGAGCCTGTAAGTTAAAGTTTCATCGGGTAGAAATAATAAGACTTGACGTTTATTGTCTTTTGTGTGAAACATACTCATCTACCTTTGGAAATAGTTAGCAACCATCTTACACCTCTGCTATTGGGGTGGCTGTAGCTCAGGAGGTAGAGCAGGTCACCTACTGATTGCAAGGTCAGCGGTTCAGTTCCTGGCTACTCAAGGCTGCTTGCCAATGTATCACTGGGTAAGATACCTAATCCCAAGTTGGTCTCCGATGCAACCCTTGGAGTGTGAATGTTAGATAATAAAAAAAAAAGCACTTCGATAATTGTGGAAGTGCTTTCATTGAATGGGGTAAATTTAAACATGTTGTATAAGCGCTTTGAGGACTCAGACAGAGTAGAAAAGTACTATATAAGAACTAGTCCATTTATCAGTTAGACCTGGGCGAGAGTTGCCTATCAAGCATCTTTCTTATGCCACCAACCTTGTAGCTGCTTCTTTTTCCTGCATGTAACCGTAAACCTGAAATTAAAATGACCACACTGTCATACTGTTCTGTTATGAAATAGATATATTTATCACTAGTTAGATTGACATTAACAAGGAAACTTTGAAAGGCAAATGATCAAGGAAGTGACTGAACTTATGAAAATCTATATCCAGCTTCCTGTCTTTGACCATGGTGGCTCTACTCTACTAAATTTTGCTTGATAATATATATGCCATATTGCAATGCCTTATTTGCTGTTGTCTTTTTTATTATTATTATTCATGACAATGTTCAAAGTTTTAGTAACTATTGGTGTATTTCCCTGAAAATGTGTTCTTCACTGCAACTTCTCATGACTCAGATGAACCCATAATTCTGCAAATTTCATTGTTATTATTTGCTAGTAAAATATAAAAATTTAACAATGCCAAAGTGCTCTCTGGGGCATATAATTGATCTTTACAGACCTGGTATGACAGAGGAGGTCAAAGGTTGTACTGTATAACCCTGGATTGGATACTGCAGAGGTGAGTTAGGTGAAGCAAACAGCAGCCTGGATAGTGCAGAAGTTGTCCTGTTAAAGAAATGAGGTGTGGGTAGATTATACAAACATGTATCATCCTTTTGACAAGTGTCTGACATTGTCAGAAAAATAGTTACTGTGCTAATTTGAAATATCTTGCTTTTATAAATTGTTGTGTAAGTTGTTATGTAAAGAGGAAATTGTTGTATGACTTCTCAGGTGTTTTGTCCTAGTCTCAGAATCAGCAGGACCGTAAACTATTGAACTTGTTGGAGACAGGGACTAGCGAGCTCCAAACAACCTTTAAATTGTTCCCATCTCCATGGCCTTTCCAGAGATGGGAATTTCAGAGACATAAACATCACATTCCAGTCCCGTGGGAAGTCATGGAGCCTGTCTTCTGTCTTTACCAGGCTCTCAGGCATGGCAGTTTATTGTATGCATTCTATGTGTGTAGAGAGTGACTTGCTGGGACTTCCCGGTGTGCTTTCACTGATGCCTGAGCTGAGAGCGACTGCCTCCTCCTGCAAGAATGAAATTCCTACTATGAGAGCCGGTCAAATGGGCCTGATGTATAGTTTTATGGCCACATGAGGCTGTTCCCTCATCATTTCCTGACATATCAAGCAGATGAAATGTCTGTAGTTCATTCCAAGTGTTGAATTTGTCTTTGGTAGGTTTTTACTATTCAGTGAAGATGCAACTGAAGGAGTCCATGTTTAGGCTCAAACCCCAAAATAAAACTTTTAGAGAGATGGCAAAAACTTTAGAAGTGGCCAAATCAAGAGTCTGGCACCTGGTCCATTCAGCCTCCAGTCAAGTAAAGAACAATTTTGAGAAGTTAAGTGTATCATTGTCAAAGTCAACAATCAAGAGACATGGTCATGAATGGAAGTACAGAGGATTGAAACAAGGCGCAAACCACTAGTTACACCCGAGAACAGTGAGACCTAGCAGAGCATTACATATTAAGCTATTAAATACAAAAATGAAAAGTGAAAAGTGGTCACTTACAATGTGGGCTTTATAGATAATTGGGAAAGTTTCTGGGGAAAACCTGGTCTTGTTAGAGAGAGAAGGCATCCATCCTACTTTGGATGGAGCAGCTCTCATTTCTAGGAATCTGGCCAAATTTATCAGCCCTCCTAAAACCTGACTGCACAGGGTTGAGACCAGGAAGCAGAGTTGCAGTCTTTTACACCTCTCTGCAGCTTCACTCCTCCTCCTCCTCTCCCCCCAAAACCCCATCCCCATAGAAACAGTGCCTGCTCCCAGACCACCCAAAAAAAAACCCAAAACTGAACACTAACAGTCAGAATGCTCAAAGCTCCAGGAGGAGGAGTAGCAGCAATCTTCCATTCCAGCTTATTAATTAATCAAAGACCCAGACAAAGTTTTAATTCTTTTGAAAGCCTGACTCTTAGTCTTGTCCACCCTAACTGGGAAATTCAAAAACCTGTTTTATTTGTTATTTTGTCTATCTTACTCAGAGTCTCTGTCCATTATCTTCATGCTTAGTTGATATAATGCTGAAAATGACAGTCTCAGTGCTGCATTTAATGTATTATTAGATTCAATTTTCTTCTCTTAAAATGTAAAGGAGCCCACCCACCACTTTAATCATACTCTGGATCTTGTCCTGACATATGGCATTGAAACTGAAGACCTAACAGTATTCTCTGAAAGCCCCCTCCTGTCTGATCATTTCTTAGTAACATTTACATTTACTTTAGATTACACAGCAGTGGGGAATAATTTTTATTACAGTAGAAGTCTTTCTGAAAGTGCTGTAACTAAGTTTAAGGATCTAATTCCTTCATTATTATGCTCTTCAGTGCCATGTGCCAACACAGTGCAGAGCAGCTACCTAAACTCTGCTCCCAGTGAGGTAGATTATTTCGTCAATAGTTTTACATCCGCACTGCGTACAACTTTGGATACTGTGGCTCCTCTGAAAAGGAAAGCCTAAATCAGAAGTGCCTGACTCTGTGGTATAATTCACAAATGCGCAGCTTAAAGCAGATAACCCGTAAGCTGGAGAGGGAATGGCATCTCACTAAAGTAGAAGATGCTCATTTAGCCTGGAAAAAGAGTTTGTTGCTCTATAAAAAAACCCTCCATAAAGCTAGGACATCTTACTATTCATCATTAATTGAAGAAAACAAGAACAACCACAGGTTTCTTTTCAGCACTGTAGCCAGGCTGACAAAGAGTCAGAGCTCTGTAGAGCCGAGTATTCCTTTCATTTTAACTAGTAATGACTTCATGGATTTCTTTGCAAATAAAATATTAGACATTAGAGAAAAAATTATTCATTACCATCTCAAATATTTATCTCCATGTTTGGCTGCTTTCAGCACTGCTGGCATTTGCTTAGACTCTTCGCTCCAGTTGATCTCTCAATAACTCTAATAGTTTATTAGATCCCATTCCTACTAGACTGCTCAAAGAAGTCCTTCCAATTAATTGATGCTTCAATCTTAAAAGTGATCAATCTGTCTTTATTAATTGTTTATGTAGCACAGGCCTTCAAGGTGGCTGTAATTAAACCATTACTTAAAAAGACATCACTTGACCCAGCTGTCTTAGCTAATTATAGGCCAATTTCCAACCTTCCTTTTCTCTCAAAAATCCTTGAAAGAGTAGTTGTAAAACAACTAACTGATCACCTGCAGAGGAACGGTTTATTTGAAGCGTTTCAGTCAGGTTTCAGAATTCATTACAGTACAGAAACAGCATTAGTGTCATGGTTGTGAGCCAGGGGCCCAGATTCTGGTTTTATGGTTTCTTGTTGTTTAGATCCTCAGTTCCACTTCCTGTTTAAATTTTGTTAGTATCTTGTTTTTTGTGTGTTGTATTTAGTTTTGCTTCCCCCTGCCTCGTCTGTGTGTTTGTGTTCAGCTGTTTCCTCACCTGTTGTCACTCCCCTCATTTACCCCTCGTGTACTTATTGTCTGCCCTGGTCTTTGTCCTTTGTCGGGTCCTGAGTCTTTTACGTTTAAGTTAACGTACATGCTGAGTGTTTTCTGAAGTTTTTGAGTCAGCTGGCCCCTGTCCAGCATCTGTTCTTTCCAGCCAGTAAGTGTTAAGCACATATCCGCTCTTGCCTGCGTCCTGCTTTGAGGTCCTCTCTGCCCTGCCTGCAGCACCCAGCTGTGACAGTAGGACCCGTGGACAGACGTGGACCTCGCGGACAGCAAATAGCAAGGGCGCCAGGCGGTAATGGACTATTACCGGACTGAAAAAATGAGGTGGAAACCGTGGCTAATCCCGGACTTCGTCTCTGAGTGCTTTCCACCTCAGCCTCAAGTCTCGCCACAGCAGCTGACTCCTCCACCAGCGGCAACGGCGATCACAGTGGGTGTGATTATCTCCTCGCCCCCACCACGGATTATGCCGTCAGCCTCCTCGCCACAGCTGCGGAGTACTTCCTCCAGCCCGCTGCAGCCTCCGCTAGCTTCCGGGAGAAGGAAGCGCAGCTTGCAACGAAGGAAACGGCAGCCTTCGTCTGCTGCAGTGGAGGACTCTGCACAGCCCCAGCTTGGCTTCGCTGCACGGTCTGTGTAGCCACTGGACATTTCCGCCCTCTCGCTTGGGGGTGCCGGCACCACGGACACAGTGAGTTCCCCTCCGGCTAAGCCGGCGGAAGACTCAAGCTTTGCCCCTTCTGTTGCTGGATTAGCTACTGGGAGAGACATTGTGCATAGCTCGCCTGCGACTGATATGGGGGACATTGAATTGAGACAGGATGTCGTAAACTCAGTTACAGTGCTTTGTGAGCGATGGCTCGAGCTACCTGAAGAGGAGGATTGGGAAACGGTGAAGCGCGTGGTCCAAAGACTAGTAACTATGCATCCTGGATTTTTGGATTGCCTGCCTGACTCTATTTGGGGCTTTGTTAAAGAAAGGGTCCTCCTTCATTCCCTGTCTTCCTTGGCTGGGAATATGATTTCAGAGCCACGGGTGGAGGCGACCATGGACCGGCCCGCTTCTGCACCCGTGCCTGCTCCTCGGGTGAGGAGCACTTCGCCCCCAGCTTTAGAGTCTTCAGTTTCGCCCCCAGTCAACGTCTCAGAGTCTGCCCCTCTGCCCCTGCGGCCCCAGCTCCCTCTGCCCCCTCTGCCCCTGCGGCCCCAGCTCCCTCTGTGCCTTTGGTCCCTCCAATCCCTTCAGTTCCTTCTGTGCCTTTGGTCCCTCCAATCCCTTCAGTTCCCTCGGTGCCTTTGGTCCCTCCAATCCCTTCAGTTCCCTCGGTGCCTTTGGTCCCTCCAATCCCTTCAGTTCCCTCAGTGCCTTTGGTCCCTCCAATTCCTTCAGTTCCCTCGGTGCCTTTGGTCCCTCCAATTCCTTCAGTTCCCTCGGTGCCTTTGGTCCCTCCACTTCCTTCAGTTCCCTCTGTGCCTTTGGTCCCTCCAATTCCTTCAGTTTCCTCAGCTCCCTTGGTGCCTTTGGTCCCTCCAATTCCTTCAGCTCCCTCGGTGCCTTTGGTCCCTCCAATTCCTTCAGTTCCCTCAGCTCCCTCGGTGCCTTTGGTCCCTCCAATTCCTTCAGTTCCCTCAGCTCCCTCGGTGCCTTTGGTCCCTCCAATTCCTTCAGTTCCCTCAGCTCCCTCTGTGCCTTTGGTCCCTCCAATTCCTTCAGTTCCCTCAGATCCCTCTGTGCCTTTGGTCCCTCCAATTCCTTCAGTTCCCTCAGCTCCCTCAGTGCCTTTGGTCCCTCCAATTCCTTCAGTTCCCTCAGCTTCTGTTCCCTCCGCTCTCCTCAGCTCCTTCAGTTTCTTCAGTCCCCTCAATTAGCTCTTCAGCCCCTGCTTTTGTCCCTCGGATCCCCTCAGCTTTCGTTTTGGTCCCTCCTTTGGTTCCCCCAGTAGCTTTGTTTCCCTCGGGCCTCTCCTCTGTTCCGGGCCCCTCGGTCCCTTTGCTCCCTTTAGGTCCCTTAGGCCCCCCTCTGGTCCCTCCTCTTTGGTCCCCTCTGGTCCCTCAGCTTTGGTCCCCTCAGTTCTATTCCCTAGGGTCCCCTCAGCTTTAGCTTCGGTCCTTCCTCTGGTCCCTCAGCTTTGGTCCCCTCTGGTCCCTCGGTCCCCTCTGGTCCCTCCGCTTTGGTCCCCTCAATTCCAGTCGCTTGGGTCCCCTCAGCTTTAGCATTGGTCCCTCTTTTGGTTTCCTCAGTCCCCTCTGTTCCCTCAGTCCCCTCAGTTCCCTCCTCTGCAGTCCCCTCCTTTTTGGTCCCCTTCTCGCCTCCCTCCTCCTCAGCATTAGTCACTTCGGGTCCTTCCTCCCATGGCTCTTTCGAGTTTATGGGCTCTCTCCTGTTTTGTGGCCCTTTCAAGTTCCCTGCGCCTGCTCATCTTCGTCCTTGCCGCCACGACTGGGAGCGTAGCTGGCCTCCAGCTGTTCTTTGTCTTCGTCTTCGCCGCCGCCGCTGGGAGCACGGCCGGCCTCCAGCTGTTCTTTGTATTCATCCTCGCCGCCATTGCTGGGAGCGTGGCCGGCCTCCAGCTGTTCTTCGCCTTCATCCTCGCCGCTGCCACTGGGAGCACGGACGGCCTCCTGCTCATCTTCGCCTTCGTCTTTGCCGCCGTCGCTGGGAGCACGGTCGGCCTCCTGGACTGTTTTGGCTTCCTTTTTTTTTTTTCATTGTGGACTGTTTTCCAGCCTTGTGTTGTGGTTTTTTTTGTTCTGGGTTTTGTACTGGACTGTCATGGTTGTGAGCCAGGGGCCCAGATTTCTGGTTTTATGGTTTCTTGTTGTCTAGATCCTCAGTTCCACTTCCTGTTTTATTTTGTTAGTATCTTGTTTTTTGTGTGTTGTATTTAGTTTATGCTTCCCCCTGCCTCGTCTGCGTGTTTGTGTTCAGCTGTTTCCTCACCTTTTGTCACTCTCCTCATTTACCCTCGTGTATTTATTGTCTGCCCTGGTCTTTGTCCTTTGTCGGGTCCTGAGTCTTTTATGTTTAAGTTAACGAACATGCTGAGTGTTTTCTGAAGTTTTCGAGTTTAGTTTTTGTGTAGCTGGCCCCTACCCAGCATCTGTTATTTCCAGCCAGTAAAATAAGGTGTTAAGCACATATCCGCTCTTGCCTGGATGGACCTCAGTGCAGCTTTTGATACTGTTGACCATAACATTTTATTGCAGAGATTAGAGCATGCCATAGCTATTAAAGGTACTGCGGTGCAGTGTTTTGAATGATATTTATCTAATAGACTCCAATTTGTTCATGTAAATGGGGAGTCTTTTTCACACACTAAGGTTAATTATGGCGTTCCACAGGGTTCTGTGCTAGGCCAAATTTTATTTACATTATACATGCTTCCCTTAGGTAGTATTATTAGAAAGCATTGCATACATTTCCATTGTTATACAGATGATACCCAGTTTTATCTATCCATGAAGCCAGATGACACACATCACTTAGTTAAATTGCAGGAATGTCTTAAAGATGTAAAGGCCTGGATGAGCTCTAAATTTCTGCTTCTAAATTCAGATAAAAACTGAAGTTCTTGTGCTTGGCCCCACAAATCTTGGACATATGGCGTCTAACCAGATACTTGGTCTGGATGGCATTACGTGGGCCTCCAGAAACCTTAGTCATTTTTGACCAGGATATGTCCTTCAATGTACATATAAACAAATATGTAGGACTGATTTTTCTTTTTTGCATCATTACTTCTTGGCTGGAATATTGTAATTCACTACTATCAGGCTGTCCTAAAAGCTGCCCTCCGTTTCATGACCTATTTTTCTTGACTGAAGCATGCAGTAAGTTATCTTTGATACAGCAATATGTGAGCATGGACAGAATCTGAACTGCAAAGCCTGGTTTACCAACCATCATGATATCCATCATGTGGCTGAAGTTTTGGGTTTTGTCATGTCAGCTAACACACAGACTTTGTCAAAATTGCTTTGGGGTATAGTACAAAGTCTAAAGACTGCTGAACAGATACTTCCTCTTACTTCCCTACATAAGAAAGTAATTATATCATGCTTATAGTGCTTTTAAATATGTATCACGAGTCAGAGTATTTAGCTGGAGAGAAATTTGCCATTGAAAATTAAATGTAAAACTTGACATTATGTTTCACGGTGCAGTTTATCAAGATATTACTTTGTTATGTTAAAATGATGTTCTGCATCTCTGGAGCTTGAGCTTAAAAAAGGGCAACTGGACTTGTTTTTGTTTCTTGAAGATGTTCTTCAGTTCTCAAACTAAAAGGTGGAGAGACCCAGGTATTTAAATCCCAATGGGCGTAGTCCCCTGGTGGTGGTTATGACTCTCTATTGTTCATGTGCATAATCACAAAGGATGACCATGTTGTTCCGCTTGACATTCTTACTGCTTTCCATAGCATTTGTTCAGCTCTATGTGCATTGACTGTGGACTTTTGATGGGGTTTCACTTTTCACTTGTATACCCACAACTGAGGCAGTGGAGACTCCTTACAAAACAGAACTGGATTCCCAGAATCCCAGATTAAATTTGTGCACTGTTAGACCTCTGCCTTACTTTAACACAATGGAAGTTAGGGAATCCAGCAGCTTAATACACACAATAAGTAGAATACAAACAATGGAGGTATAAATTATGCAAACTATACAAAGAAAAGAGACAAAGAAAGAAATAGAAAAGACAAAGACAGGAAGAAAAACATTGTCATGTGGCAGGCTTGTCAGAGAAATTCATGTCAAGCATGACATCCCAGTATACTTCTAACCTAGCCACATTTTAAGACAAAAACCGGTCCATCCCAAGGACACCCCCCCCCCCGCCAACACAAGATAAGCAACGTAGTCTATGCTGTCCAGTGCACGGAAGAGTGCTCGGACCTCTACATTGGAGAAACCCAACACCCTCTTCACAAACGAATGCACAACATAGAAGAGCCACCTGGACAGTACCAGACTCAGCTGTACATCTGCATCTGAAGGCTAAAGGTCACTCTTTTGAGGATGCCAGTGTTCACATTATGGATTAGGAAGACAGATGGTTTGAAAGAGAAGTAAAAGAAGCCATCATGTCTACTGTGAACAACCACCATTGAACAGAGGAGGTGGATTACATCACCAACTTTCCACCGCTTACAGTGCTGTCCTGAGCTCCCTCCCCAGGCACCTCAACCCCAATTCACACCTTTGTTCAGGTGATCTCAACAGCTCACTTGGTAGAATGGGGCGAAGTCCCAAATTGGTTTCACCTGAAACCACTGATTGTAATGACCCACGCCTCCTTTCACACCTTGGCGCATGTGATTATGCACATGAACAATAGAGGGTCATAACCACCACCGGGGGACTACACCCACTGTGATTTAAATACCTGGGTCTCTCCACCTTTTGGTTTGAGAACTGAAGAAGCCTTTCAGATGAGAGATGGAACATCTTCAAAAAACAAAAAGAAGTCCAGCTGCCCTTTTTCAAGCTCCAGAGACTACTATGTCCTGGATGACTGAGAACCTACATAGACAATGTATTGCATCATTCTTACCGTGTTGTTATCAATCTGAAAATTTTGCTAAAATAGCACTGAAAAAAATTAAACAGTTTAGTGAAAGCTCCTGGAAAATCCACCCATCCATCCACCCACCCACCCATCCATCCATCAATCCATCCATCCATCCATCCTCTACCTAGATTTGTAGTGCTGGAACTCCTTAGCTCGACGTTGCACCAACTCATCATATTGGTCCTTGGGGAGGTGATCTTTAAGAAAGTGTGAGCCATTAGAACAGGTGCATGGACCAGGTAAGGGAAGGTATCTGGGGACAGATGACCTGGAAGGGTAGAAGGGTAGGTGTAAAATTGGTGTTTTGAAAGGTCATTGCTCAGTTCTATATCACACATATTTTTTAAATCAATTGCAATTGTACAGCTACTGAGACTGTATACCGTGTTTAAACATTTAGAAGCCATTTTAAATGCAGCAGTACAATTTGTAATGAGTGAAATGCAGTCTGAAATTTGCATACTGCCTGCCCTGCAGTGTACCATCAGCATAAAGATGTATCTTTGCTGGCATGTCCTTGCTCAATAAAAATAAAAATAAAATAGGTCACATAATGGAACCCTGCAGTTCAAAAAAAAATCAGATTTATGCATAGACAGAGTTCAGTGTAGAAGATAATTTTGAAATTGGTTGACAGCCTTATGGCCAAAATCAGCATTATTATTTTTCACCAGCAATTCACACCTTAGACAGATCCACAAATATGGTGGTACAATGCTGTTTTCTGCCCAGGATACCTATGAGATCACTCATCACTGGTGTGCAGCAGTAATGGTACTGTGCCCAGTTCTCAAAATAGAATTAGTTAATATATTATTATCAGATAAAAACTGTTCCTGGATTTATATCCCTGAACATGTACTTCCCCATCTTTGCGGTTACATAAACATGTTTTTTCATCAGCCTAGGGTCATTACTATTGATTCCAACAATGTGTTATTGTACTCCGATTACACTTTTCTGTAGAACAGTAATGTAATCCATCAGTGTACCAAATTCAGTGATTATAGTACAGTTACACACAGAAACAATTAATAGAATCTTTCTTTGGTATTACTTTTGACTTCAGCCGTGTTTTATTTGTTGTTTTATTTAGTTTTAGACAGCAAAAACATCTTGGTTGGGTAACCTATCACGGTTTGTCACATTTTCAAAGATCCATTTTCCTGGTTGCATGCCTAGCATGTCCCCTCTAAGGAGCCTTGAGAATATATGAGGCAGAGACACAACAGATATTGCACAGTGAAAAATATTTGTTTCAAAGCTGTGCTAGTATATCTAAAATGAAAAAAATGTGCATGTGATTCATCTACACAAATGGTTACATTGCTTTTTTTTGTGACTATTTCGATTTTTGCCATCAGACCAAGTTACACGAGTGCTTGGAGACATCTATTTCAAAATTTCAAGCAGAAACCAGGAAGGACAATTTAGTGGAAATACTGAAGCTGCTAAAATGCATGCCTAAGACAGATGAGGAGCACACTGTATCTACATGCACACATGCTCATAGATTGGGTTTACCTCAGTTTTGGTGTAGTGGTAAGCTCATTGGGTAGAATATAATAAGATGCCGACATGATGATCACACACACAACGGCAGCGGCCCGAAGTGTCAGTCTGTCAAATGAAGGCATCTGTAGACACACACACACACACACACACACACAATTATTTTGGATTCTTAAAATCTAAAATAATTCATCTGAAATAAATTAACCAAGATGACGGGATGAACCAATGTTGTGTCTACACAATAACTGACAACTTAGAAAAGAAAACATTTTAAAATGTTATGCAGTATGTCCCTAAAAAAAATAAGTAAGTAAATAAATGACTAATATTGAAAAAAATGCTTGTAATTATTTAATCATTCATTAAATATTAAGTATTTAAGCCCTTAGTTTGCCTTAGGTCTTTATCGTAACTGTTTGTTCCTCATGTGTTCTTGTCGCCATTTGGATTTATGGATTTCACTTTCTGCTATTTGGATTTTGGACTGTTTTTCCTCACTGCCTGCATTTTCAGTTTCTTCAATAAAGATTAGTTTTCCACATTTCATAACAGGCAGCAACACTGAGCTCCTGCTCCCAGCTGAATATGTATTTTTCTTTTGAACTAAAATAGATGTAAAATGTCAAATTAAATCTATACATATATAGCCACACTCCTTCAGGGACAATTTTAAGAAGGAAATGTTTTAAATTTTAATTACTAATTGATTGTAATTTTTAAAAATACTTTTACTTATTCATTTTATCTTCCTACCTTAAATTATTTTTTGACTTAGTGAGTATTAGAATGTTTTATTCTTTTTTGGCATAATTATTTCTATAATTAAGATGTCAATTATTTACCAATGTTTTATCAAAACAAACATTTCCCACATCAGTCCATGTTAGCTTAATATTAATAATAAAGTATCAAAGTAAAAGTGAGAACAGCTGCAGTGGAAGGGATATGCTAAGACAACAAATAAAAGTTGCTTTATGATGAAGACACTGATCCTTGCATTCCCCAGACCTGAATCTAAATGAGAACCTCTGAGATGTTATTCACAAACAACCAAAAAGCACCACAGACTGTCCAGGAGCAAATCGTTGCCTTCATCCCGGCCTGGGAGGAGGATGCTGTCTCATCAGGAGTACACCCAGACATTGTCGAGAGAACATGCAGGGACATGGAAGTCATGCACACTAAATCACATCATGAGACAAGTTGGATCAGTCAGTGATTTCCTTTGTAAACTTTGGGTTTGCCTCAAAGGGTTGTGTAATTTTGTGTACACAGTAAAGATTTAAACCTTCATTCATGAAGAGCTGAAGTTTTTCTTTTTTTGTGTTGATCACAGAAAGCTGAAGACATCATATAGAATGTTAATATATCCAAAGGTTTTCTAGGTTATAATAAAAAACAAACAAATATTAATAAACTTTTTTTTTTAATCAGTCAGTAGTATTGTTTTCTGAGAGGAAAAAGTTTACTATCAAATTTTATGCAATGCACAATTGAAATGATGCAAACTTTTAAGCAAAGAATTTTTGGTATTTTGAAACAAAGTTAAAAGTTTGAAAAAGTCTGGGGACTTTAATGCTCAGGTGTCACAACCAATAACAATCAATATAATAAAGAAAGACACACTTTTCCAAAATAATGTTTTCAAATATTTCACGTATTAACGTGCTACAAGACGCAACAGTCCTGAAACAATAAGGCGCTTATATTGAGATTTTTGTGTTGTTTTGTGCTTATACGTGTTTAGCTGCCATCTTCAGCGTAAGAGATGCATGTGTTGTTAGAGGCTTGAGAAGTAAATGCTCATAAAATTGCAGCAGCAATTGCAGCAATCAAATGTTACAATCACTGGCTTGCTGTGTTTTATCTGAGACAACACTACCTTATGAAAATTAATGTGTTATGGCAATGACTACAACGTGGAAGTTACTGCAGGGAACAGTTCTACACTGAGAAACAATGACTGAATTATTTTTGCAGTAATGCACAAATGCTACTGTGGACCAAGTTACCACTATTTGAGGAAATGTTGAATTCATAGTTTAGTCTGAATAGTTTTTATGATCGAATTTAATTTTGTTTCAATTTTAAATGTCATCTCATGCTGTATCTGTAGACACTGTACATGAAAAACTTACTTATTACATGCTTGATGCACAGCTATTAGTAGAGTCAATAAATCAAACAGCTGTTTTAAAAGGTAAGCACATTTTCAAGTTCATTTTCAAATCAATAAAATGATACTTTCCTTTGAAAAAGGCCAGAATTACAAAGGAATTACAAAGGCACCAAGAAATCACTGAGAATTCAGTAGAAGATAAGAAAATTACTTTTTGAAAATTCAGATTCTTTCTCTTATGCAAACATGAGGGAAGGCAGTGCAATCTGAATAACGTTAGTATTAAAGTAAAGGCATAATTTTTTTGTCACAGGGATATTGGAATATTATGCTGGTGCTATCAATACAAGAATGCTATGAGAACAATCATATTTTTATAGTAATAGCAAGACTATAGACAGTTTTTCTTACCGTTTCCACCTTCTTAGGTTTCACTTGTCTGCCGTTCACACAGCAGTAATCACCGGAGCCCCTGAAATCCTGTAAAAGGTTGTGTACAGCAGAGCAGGCTGCCTTTTTTAATCCAGTAACCGCAAACTAGGCCAAACCACTGGCTTGAACAAACTAGTGATCCTCATTCTAGACTGTCATTGGGCAAGAGAGAAAGGGTTGTTTACCTGGAGTGTATAGGCCACTCATTTTGCAGAGTGTATAAGCTCATCTACATAGTAGAAAATTTTCTCACAAACCAATTTCCAAGACTAGTTTTCAGGTCTTTAAGCAGAGGATACACTGCAACTATTGCAAATATCTGCAACAGTGCAGATCAAGAGCTACGAGAGCTGTTGGAGCCACCCCCAGCCACCACAACAGTTTTCCCTACTGTTGTCAGGGCGACACCATTGTCTGCTGACACCCAACACAAGAGGCAAATGAGGTGGAGTTTCTGCCCTCAGAATACAAAATTAGACTGCAACTGTCCAAGCACCTCCCCTTCTTACTACTCTGCCATTCACTGTTGCACCTCTGTAATGATTTTCTGAAAAAGACATTTGCAAAGTCTTAATGAGATTTAAAGCACTCTGCTCTGTTATTTGCAGTCAGTGTTTAGACTAAGCAGAGATTGTAGTTACTGCTGTGATGTATACTTGAATTTTAAAGCTTGAAGATCCGTGTGTGGTTGATGGTCAGACAATGTGTGTCTTTAAAGCTGCAATGCTGATATTTACTGTAGCAATTGTAGAATTACTGGGGGGCTAAATTATTATGTGAGGTAGTGTTTATGATACTTCTTTACCATAAACATTAATTTTGTGTTTATACATACAGGACCAGTCAAAAGTTTGGACACACTTCCAAACTTTTGACTGGTATGTCTCTGTGTTATCCCTAACAGAGTACTAAAATCAAGGTCAGTAGCAGTGTATTGTTTATGATGTTATTTTGTAATAAATTTCCCTTTGCCTCTGCAATAATGACTGAAATAATTATAAGGAGTCCTCAGACTCAATTTCTATTATGAATTCAAGATCATTCCAGTTAATAAAATTACTGTAAGTCTTAGTGAATGGAGGAGAACATGGGTTTGCACTAATGCAATGACGTGGGTTTTTACACACACCCAACTTTTTGCTTTGGATCTTTTAAAGACCCATTCTAAAATTAAAAAAGTGTGTGTGTAGCTACCATTCTATTGTGAACTTTCATGTTGTGATCCAACAGGTAGTTGCCATCAACCCCAGATGGTTCCAAGGTTCAAAACTGGTGATTGTGAAAAATACTGTTAATTTATTTTTCATTCACATCAAAACGCAGTTGTTAAAGTGAGCCAAATAATCTGGAATGTCATTCCAGCACATTAGATTAATATGTGACTCAAGCTTATTGATGATTTCATGTAATTGCTGTTGCCATGCCTAAGGTAAATCATTAAAATTGACTTTGGGTTGGTTGGACCTAGTTAGCTATAAATTTTCAAGTGAATGAACACATCAAATATGTGACCACTGTCCAAGATTAAAGCAACAATTTGGGGTTCAGTATCTTGCCCAGGGATACTTTGGCACGCAGCCCAGAGCAGCCAGGAAGCAAACCACCAACCTTCTGATCTTCTGATTAGTGGGTGACCTGCTCTATCTCCTGAACCACAGTGCTTGGGTCCATGCAATCGTGCGTGCATGCGTGCACGCATGCAGGGAGGGGTCAAGCAGTCAGAACAGACAAAAAAAATAGAATATGTTACTGATGATGATGATTCTGAACATGATCATCCAGGCTAATAGACTGACATAAACTACATTAACAGCTGACATAAATTCCAAAATGAGAAGGTGGTCAATGGTATCTTTTCCTTTATCTTCTAAGATGAAGCCTCCATACTCTAGTGATATGAGGCCAGGCATTGTTGTGCACCAGGAGGAACCCACGACCCACTGCACCTTTGTACTGATAACTTATACTGCGAACCTAACCTGCTCCAGCAGGTGAAATGCCCCTTTTTAACAATCAGACACATAGCAGCAGCCAGCTGAAACCTTGAGCCGTTAAAAGACATCTATAGACACACAAATATACCAAAGCACTCTTATAGACGATGATCTAGCAGGACATTCAATATCAAATGCAAGTTCAACACTTGGAATCAACTCTAAATCTTTGATCTGCTTAATTTTTTCAAGGGATGACAAGGGAACAGGCCTCTGAAAATGCGGAACTTAAAAAAGGCTGTAATTCCTAAACAGCTTATGTAGAACCTTTGTTGCTCAATGCACGCTGAAAGTCTTCATTTCAACCCACACCTTGAAAGTCAGATTTAAAATCTGTTGTAGTGGTGCACAGAGGCAAGCTTGCAAAAATTGTGTCTTTGTCCAAATACTTATGGAACCTTATGGTACCTGCAGAAACAATGTGCCTGGATTTGTTTTTTTTGTTTTTTTTTTCAGCTTTGTATTTTTGTTTTATGGTCTTTTCCTGTTTTCCCTTCAGGGTTTTTCTACTGATGATTGTTTTGTGTGTTTTGGTTCACATTTTGATTTCTTTGATTTCCTCTCTTCTCCCTGTGCATATGAGCATTGGTCTCATCTTTCAGGTAATGTCTGTTCCTCTATCTGTTATTCGTGCCTGGTGTGGGTCTTGTACCTGTGTTTAGTGTTTTGACGTTTGTTTCTGTTTTACTGTGAAGATCATGTTTTAATAATGGAAAAATGGAAGGGTGTGTGTGTGTGTGGGGGGGGGGCTGTCTTCTTATGTTTCCCTCTGTCCCAGAAGCTTTTGGCCCAAATATATGCATGGTGATTCTAAATGTGAATTGTTGTCTGTCCCCATGTTTTAGTCTTGCAATGGACTGGCAACCAATCCTGGGTGAAAGCTGGGATAAGCTCCAGTGTCCCTGAACTGGAAGAACTGGTGGAAGGAGAGGTATGGATGGATGGATGGATGGATGGATGGATGGATGGATGGATGGAATAGTAACATGACAGAGTCTTGTATTCCGGTGACTGAGAAACTTGACATGCTGAATGACTTAACCATAAACAAGAGCAATTTCATTTAGTGTTACCAAAAGAAAACTAAACAATAATCTGTACAGACTTTGTTTTTATTTAAACATCAACATGGCAGTCATACAGAGTCTACTAACAGCCAATGAAACTTATAAGAAATGATTAACCAAGCTGCATGATAGCAATGCACAACTATTGTTGTTGAGTCAAGAAAAATAATGTCTGCACTGCTTAAACATTGGCTAGAATAGATGGTAAACCATCTTCAGGCATGCACACATGCAGTTACACAAACAAGATGAGGAAACCAATTAGTCTGGCTTTGGGTGGGCTGAACCACTCCCTGCTAAACAAGTGTCTTCTCCACCCTGTCTAAAGGGAAAATATATTTTTTTGCTTTGTTTTGCCAGTTAAAAACAGCAGAGAATATAACAATTATGGATCATGATTGGGTAGTTTCACCAGTTGTACACTCTTAACTTGATCACACAGCTGGAAGCAGACCACTGTGTGTTTGTTGGAGCATGCAGAAGTGTTCCACTATGTCAGAGCAAGGACACAAGTTGAGCACACTGACACACAGTCCCCGTGGGTGCTTAAAAAACAAAAAGATAATAATAATCACAGACGAAAACATTTAACTTGCTCTGACTTGTGTTGATGAGTTATTTTCCTCACACTCTGTTATTAGTCTAAATTTCTTCATCGTTCAGACATGCATGTTGTAACCACTCATCTCTCCCTCTCTCTCTCTCTCTCTCTCTCTCGCTCTCAAACACACACACACACACACACACACACACACATACACACACACAAACACATTATTTTACAGTGCAAAGATAGAGCACATTTTTGGATTATCTCATGAATATTGGAAACTGTGTTAAGAAGTCAATGTAACAAAATAAAATCCAAGTAGATATTACTAAATAATTAGTTTGACATTAGGTTGAAACTAATAAACAATCAATATGGGAGAGTAATCTCTTCATCTAGCAGTTTGATAAGGAAGCCAGAAGTCTCCCAACAATACTGCTTCATAGTTCTAGTAACAAACCATAGAAATAAAGGACGGTAACTTTAATGTTGTGTTTTTTCAAAACCTTTATTTCATCAGCCTTCATCTCCTGTAGCAGTATCTCACATGGGCACACCTTAGCTGACTGTGTCTGGGTTGATCGGGTTTTCCAAACAAAGCCAAATACCAAGCATGAACAGCCTGTTCCCATTTAAGTTTATTATTTACAGCATGAATTCCTTAGACTCTTATTTAGCTTGTTTACAATAGAGCAGCTTTTGGTTAACACATAACGAGAAGTGGAAAGTACACACCACAGTAACTTGATTTACAGCCTTTACTCAAAAAAGTTGTTTAGACAAGTAAAGGCTGTGTGCTCCAGTCGCTATCCACTTTAGTTTACTGTCCTTGGAAGACACAAAAGTACAAATCTTGTTAGCCTTCATCTCATATAACACCAATTTGAGTTATGCTGAATAATTAATTAGCTGTATTGTTGCATCTTTGAAGGTGTACAGCCCTTTGCAAAAGTCTTCAGCCACCTCTCATTTCTTTATATTTTTCTTCCCAGGGCACAGACTTTTTTCAGTGTTTAAAGTGGTCTTGAGCAATGCTTCTCCATCCATTTTCAGTTGAATACTTGTACCGGACCACGTCTAGTGTTTTTGTTAATCCATTTAACACTGACCTAGGAATCATTCAAGGATAAGAAAAAAGTACCTCAAGTAACTCAAGGAGTGAACCAGAGTTGTGTTGACACATAACAGACAGCTTAGCAAAGAACGGGATAAGTGCAGGACAAGATAAGTGTCAGGCCTAAAAAACTATCTACTGACGATGAACAGTATCTGAAAGTCAGGTCCTTAGGAAACTGGGAAAAGAAATACAGCAAAGACCTGACACACAATCTGAGAGATGCATCCGACCTTCAGCTGATCCATCTACTCTTCACTGAAGGCTCATCAGAAATGGTCTCAGTGGAAGGGCGGCTGTCAAGAAGCCATTCTTAAAGAAGGGAAACAGGGAGAAAAGGCTGAGGTATGCCCCATTACACAAGAATTGAGCTGAAAATTAGTGACAATCGCTCCTTTGAAACCATGAATCCAATTTTTAAATTCTGGTTTTAAATCATCATGAGTACATATGGAGGATGATCAGGAGAGAAGTACAATAGTGAGGGTAGCAATACTAGAATCAATAAATGTCATTTATGTAAAAGTGCACCACAGTGTGTGGGTTCAGGGCCAGTAATTCAGTCAGCTTTTGTGACAACATCAAGGGAAATCTGAATAATTTCAATTATTTCAAGTAACATAAATAATAATTTTTTATTATTATTTTATTTTTATGAATTTTTTTTAGAAGGTTAGTTAAAGTTAATATTAAATTTGAAAAATCAAGCAAAAACAACAGGCTGTGCTTGTTGTCCAGGACTAGTTATCGTGCACTCAGTATCAGAGAGTATCAGCAGCAAACTAACACTGACAAAGCACAAATAATGGAATTTCATAATGTAATGCAGTATTAACACTGTGAGAAGAAAAACACTTTTTTTTGACCATATAGAAATAGTCCCGTTCTTACCATTTTCTGCATCTAGATGAACAACTAAAACCAGCAGAAAAATCCTGAAAAACCTGTTTAGGAAGTGACTGCTTTAGTTTACAGCTGTTTGTCCTTTTATTCCCCCACTGGCTCCAAGTCAAATTCAGAATCCACTTTAAAATCCTGATATTGATATACAAAGCTCTACATGGACAGGCCCCTCCTTATATATCAACTCTGTGATTTGCTTCAAACATCTGCTGAAAACAGATTTTTATAGATTACCGTTCCCTTAATATTTTCTCCAGGCTGTTGTTTACATCTATTGGCAGCGTGGCATCACATTACTGCCAGTGAAAACCCCCCCATGTTATCCGAGAGGCTCCATTGTCAATGTTACATGGGAGGGGACTGACTGCCAGAGGTGGCAAAAGTACTGACATTCTGTACTTAAGTAGAGGTACAAGTACTTGTGTTGAAAAAATACACTGGTAAAAGTTGAAGTACTGGTTCAACTTCTTTACTCAAGTAAAAGTAAAAAATTACAGGCTCTGAAATGTACTCAAAGTAAGAAAGTAAAAGTAGCTCTTTGGAGGACGTGTCTACCAGCGTTTTTTGTGTAAAGCTGACTGAACCTCATTATATATTATTGTAATAATATAAAATAATACATGAGAATACAAATGGTGTTCCAATCTAAATTTTAATCCTAATGAATGTATTCAGCTTGAATCTGTTGTGTAGGACATAAGCTGTGAAAGGGAATTTAAACACAGCTCTAGTCTCTGTGTCCTCCATAGTAGAGGGTGACTGTGCCTCCACCTAAACACAAACATGAGGATACTCAGGGGTTCCAGTGGGATTCAGAAGGTGGAGGAACCCTAAGATCAGCTGTAGTGGCTCTGCATGGGGAGAAGAATCACAACTTTCTATTGTGAGCTCCAGTAAATGATGTTGGTGTGCAGGCTGTGATCAGCTGCTGCTGCTCTGAGGTTTACTGCTCTGTGTGGATGAACTGAATTCAAAAAGATGTAACCCAGTGTTTCACATCTATCTTAGCTGATCTCCATCCCCCACACTGGCAGCATACAGGCCGTATAAATGTTGAATTCAGTGAATGAATCTAAGCTTCAACGGCTTTGTTTCAAACTCATCTCTGCTACATTTCATGTAACAATGACCATGATCACAGACACTGTGCACCAGTCCAACACAAAGCATTACTGTAAATAAAGTACAGCAAGCTGACCTGTTTATCATGCACTAAACTGTAATTTCATACAATTTATGAATTACACAAAGTTAGCATAGCTCAGTTTGTTTTTCAGTCCTTACCTTTAAATCTAAGCTACAGACAAAAAGAAAACAGATTAATGCCAATCCCTTTCTGTAATATTAAACTGAGAGGTTATGGCAGAAGTCAGTTCATATGAGGAGGATAAGGCATCGGTTTTTAATCGTGTTTTGGAAACTTGAAGCAACTAGCTTATTGTAAATGGTAAATAAACTACTTCTTATATAGCACTTTTCTACTCTAGCTAAGCACTCAAAACTTTAATTCCCTCCAGTGCAAACAGTTTTACTGCAGGTACAGAGAGGTGTATTCCAGAAAACAAGGGTTGCAAAAAAAAAAAAAAAAAAAAGAATTTGGAGCTGTGGAAGAAAACTGGGTTTTCTGTAGGACAACTGACCTTTATTACATTAAAAATGCCAGGTTTTCTGTCCTGACATCGAAATATGACTGATTAAACTCAACGGGCTTTGTTTCTTCTCAGACAGACAATATTAAAAACACATTAAAACAAAGTTTCCATAAATAAACAGGTACATACAATAAAAAATTTTATGATTTTATTTGTACATCCAACTCAAGGTTCTTCATAAAGGAAGATTAAGGAGAAGGAAGATTATTATCAAGTAGGGGTGCAACAGGCATCACTTGATCAGATGTAGAACACCAAGTTACAAATTAATTAGCTTTAAAAAAAAAAGAAAAAAAAAAGGACATTTTGGAAGATTAAGGAACTAAATCAATTCTGCTAGCTCATTTTATGGCTGTGTTATATTTCTTTCTCACCACATCCAGTTCAGGGACCGCCTCCATCACCTTCACAAACTAATCTATCTTTGTCTTCCCTGTAAATGCAAAGTCATCATCCACCCACAGGAAGTACTTAATTGTAACCTGGGAAAAAGATTTCTGCCTGCAAACCATCCCTGAGGAAGGAAACATTTACATTTTAATCTTTTAACTGTCATGTTTTTTTGTAGCTCCAAGTACAGACTCCAGGGACAGAATTAATAAACCAAAAATGAACTTTTATTGAGGCATAGCAGAAGTTCAAAATGCAGCAGATAGCAAAGTCAATGAATATAACGTGAATACATGCTAAGGATGACAACTAGGGATGGGGTGCTCAATACTGAAATTTCAACACTGTGCTGAGCTTACAGATGTTTCACAGCGCTGCTCTGAAATGTGTTTCAAAACACCCATGTCACACGACCATGGCCAATTGAGGTTTTAGTGTGTATCACCCAGTTTTGACAGGTGGCTTACCTGCACTGCTTTTACATAGGTAAGGCACCAGCTTTCCCATTTTGGATGGACCAGGTTAATTTAGGCTGGGCTTTGTAATTATTGATTTTGGGTTTATCATGGTGGAGGGGTCTGTCCCAGTGATCCCAGGGGCTATGTCATCCAGGGGCTTTTCCCCCAGGTACGGTCTCAAAAGACAAATGGTCCTGGGTGATGGGTTATTCAGACATCCCTTATGGAAAAAAGACGAACGGAAAAGTTTACCCTGTCTGGCTGAAGCCAGGCCTGGGGAGGGTGCTCGAGGTAGAGACCCTGGTGGGGCCCAGCCGGATGCAGCCTGAAGAGGAGACATTGGCCCGCTCTCCTGTAGGCCCACCGCCCACAGGAGGTGCCATAGGGGTTGGGTGAAATGTGTGTCGGGCAGTGGCCAATGGTTGGAGGTCATGGTGGACCAATCCCTGGCTATCAAGACTGGCTTTTGGGACATGGAATGTCACCTCTCTGGTGGGGAAGGACCCTGAGCTAGCACATAAGGTTGAAAGATATAGTCCAGACTGTTGTTTACACTTAGGCACCACATGAAAGTTCAGAGTACCAAGCACTGGTGGAATCACTGGGTGATGACTAAAAGCAGCATTAAAACAAAGCTCTCCAAAAAGGAAACTGAAAAAATGTATAAAACTTTATACTGTATATACATATGGAAAATAGCTCCAGTAAGTGAGTTCATAAATATGAAATCTGAATGGTACTCAAAGATTATTATTATTAGGGATGTATACCTGTCCTGGAGGCATGACGTAATGTAGGGTGTTTTCCCCAGTAATGGGCTCTGGTTTGAAGCTGTCATCCGCAATAATGACTTTTATGGTGCTGTAGAATATTTTGGATACTATCCAATAACACCTTCAGTAGCAAGAAGGTCTTTGTAGTGACAGTGACTTAAGAGCTGATATCTGACAGACAAAAGAGAGCAAAAGTTTAAAAAGTAAGTAAAAAAAGGTTGATGATGCACAACAGTGTAGCATGAGTTATTTACATAATATGACATGAGAGCTTAGATATTGTAGCAACTTTTCAGGTTCTAGAGATTTAGGTGGTTTACATTTTTAGAAATGCTTAATGTATCAGGTGTCAACCAAAAAAAGCATTTTTCAAGGAAAATAAAATATTCCTTATCGAGGGAATTGGAAAAGTGCTTCTAGAATATCTGCAATTGATTACTAATGAATAAAATAATTAATTCCACTGATAGCTGAGAGCAAAGATCAGCTATCAGCCTTTGTGTGAGACATAAGGTGGTG
The DNA here is from genome assembly GCA_024447675.2 of Pterophyllum scalare. Classification (NCBI taxonomy): domain Eukaryota; kingdom Metazoa; phylum Chordata; class Actinopteri; order Cichliformes; family Cichlidae; genus Pterophyllum; species Pterophyllum scalare. The sequence continues at coordinate 102,812 of JAMQGT020012767.1, read as the reverse complement.
ACAGTACAGATCAATGACTATATTCACATTTACAAACATCCCAAGAAAAAAAAAACTTAGAGAACTCTTATGTGAGTCAAAATATTTTCAGTAAGAAGTTCTTCAGAGTGATTTAATTCAACAAAATTCCGAAGTTTCAAACCTAAAAATAAGAACTCTGTTTAATATTGATGGGGAGAGAGGGCTCAGTTTATCATTTACACCAGCAACAGTGGCAAAGCTTACTGTGCACATTCAATAGAAATGACATGAATTGCATATAAGACTATGGAGGTTTGAGTGATCACGCTACTGATGGAAAAGTGTTATTTATCACAGTGAATGGTTTTCTTCACTCCTTGCTCTAATCAGTCATTTAATTGCTCTGTGTAAAGTTGAGATAGCATTAACCTGATTCTCTATTGTGAATTTAATTGGTTTATGGATGTTAAATGCCAAATGTGTCACGGCTGCTGCAGGCAAGGCAGGCAGGACACAAGGCGAGAGCTTTAATAGGACTTAGCTCTTATTGGAAATGCTTAAACTCAAATAAGCTGCTCAGGAGCCAGCTGCACAAGGAAACTCGAAACTTGAAACGCAAAATTCGAAATACAAAAGGCATACAGCAGGAACATCAACAGAGACGTTAATAATTAAGAGGACCCAAACGAAGAACTAAACAACACTGAGACCTTAAATACACAGAGGGAACAAAGGGTGAGTGGAAACACCTGGGCACCACAGGTGAAATGACTGAAACTAATAACACGGGAAGCAAAACTCAACACAAAACACAGGGAACATGAGACTGCCAAAATAAAACAGGAAGCAACTAAACAGAACACAGACGCACTCACAGACTTGACACATGGAAACCTGACACAGAGGGAAGCTAAACATAACTAACCCAACTACGATACAGAGTGACACAAGACAGGAAAACAATTAAACGGGGAAGACACAGACACCTGAAACACAAACAACGAAGACCTGACACGGAAGGGATAACAGACACAGGATCACCAGGACACGGGAAGACGAGAACACAGGGAAATCAGAATGCAAATAAACTGAGAACTAAACTATAAGCAGAACCAAGAAACAACCCGAAACGTAAAACAAAACAGGACTACACAAAACAGCTGAAAACACTGTGCCACCGGCCCACAACCATGACAAAATGTATTCAGTTATCAGTTCTTTAGAAAAAAGTTTGTAGTCTTTGAGATAACTCAGGTTATCTAAGGTGAAAACTGTGAAGAGTCTAACTCTACATTTGGCAGATTTTTATGGCAGAAGATCATTTATAAAACAAACTGGGCTCGTGTATAAAAGAATATGAAATGTGAGAGCAGTAACTGGTTGGAATTCAATCATTTCCAGATAAAAGGGTGATTAAAATGAGGTGAGTAAGAAGACGGCTGAGAGCAGCAAAATGTTACTCTGAGATAATTCTTCAGTATTGTTTTTTTTTTTAAAAATTTTCATTTGACAGCTCTGTTAATCATAAATAACAAAATTTTTCAACATCTCTCAGGTAACCAAAGGACACAGACAAAGTAAGCAAAAATTTAAATTTATAAAGTGCAAAGTCTGTTCTGATATCAGCAATTAATTAGTGCCAACACAGACCAGCCATTCACACCTGTGGGCAATTTAGAATCACCAGCTAAGCTAACAGCATTGTAACAGCATGTCTTTGGCCTGTGGGAGGAAACTGGAGTACACCCACACAGACATGGGCAGAACCTGCAAACTCCACACAGAAAGACCCCGGCCAAGGTGGAATCAAACCTAGGACCTTCTTGCTGTGATACAGCAGTGCTAACCACCACACCACTGTGCTGCCTTGCTTTGTGTTTTTTTTATAGTTGAATATGCAGTTTTCCAAAGGTGTGATCATTTTCACTGCAGTTTCCCATGCATGACTCAAAGTTATTCAGTCATTTAGTAGTGAAACCAGTGGTTAAACTGGTTGAGCTTATTTTACACGCCAACACATAAGGCCATCTTGACTGCTCCCATTTATTAAATATTGCACTCAATTATTCTCATATACATTTGTCATACACAAACACTACACCTGTTCACACAATCCTTTGCAAAAGTGATTGATGGTCATATCCCTCAAGTTTTATATTGCTGTTCTATTTCTGACATATTCATGTTTTATTAAACAAAAGCTCCCATAATTCCATAAATCCACCTTCTACCTGTTTCTGTACTGCTGAAACTCTTTAGCTCATTGTTTTTTGATCTTATAATCTTAAGTTATTGGAACATGCGTGGGCAGATAAGGCAGGGTGGCTGGTCAGCAGGAAACCTAAGGTTGGCTGTTCATAAAGGCCTGTAACATATAATTTCTAAATGGTTACCAATCCATTCTGAATTGCATTATCATTTAATGAGTTTTGATTAGTATTAGGATTATGTCTCTAGGACACTAAACTACAGCATATTAAGGCTAATGAGACTGTCACATAGTAACCAGTGCAGCTGCTCTTCCTATCACAGATCAAGAAAATTCCATAAGCTTATGGATACAAAGAAGCAACACTGGCACATTAGTAAGTAGACTTCCAACTGATAATTAGTTTAAGGTATTCAGAATAATCAATTTGATTTCTTATTATTTTCTGTGGCTCTCACTGCTATTGACTAGGTCATGCCACATTGTTCCTGGACAGTCTGAGGCACAACCTGGAAGCATGGGATGGACCAAAACATAATGTCCCAGAGCTGCTCTGTTGGATTTACATAGATCAGGAGCACATGGAGTTCAGTCAGCGGTATCAATTCCTTCATCCTCCAGGAACTGCCTGCATACTGTCACCATGAGGCAGAGCATTGTTGTGCACCAGGAGGAACCCAGGACCCACTGCACCAGCGTAGGGTCTGACAATGGGTCCAAGGATTTGATCTTGATACCTAATGGCAGTCAGGGTGTTGTTGTCTAGTCTGTAGAGGTCTGTGTGTTCTTCTATGGCTATGGCTCCCCAGACCATCACTTACCCACCACCAAACCAGTCATACTGAACGATGTTACAGGCAGCATAACATTTTCCACAGTGTCTTCAGATCCTTTCATATCTGTCACATTTGGATGAACCTGCTCTCATCTGTGAAAAGCACAGGGTACCAGTGTTGGACCTCCCAATTCTGTTTTTCTGTTGTTAATCGGGCTCCACAGTGTCAGGCAGTGAGCACAGGGCCCACTAGAGGACGTTCATGTTCCTTTCACCACACATCTATCCATTATTCTTGTACACTTACTGGAAGTTTGTTTACCATTTATGAGTGAGGAACCAAATATGGTAACTTCATTGACCTTGATTTTCTATATGAAAAAGAAACATTTTGAAAAATGTCACAAAAGTAATTAATTCTAATTATGTCCTCCAATAACACGCTAAGATTGAAATTTTGAATTGCAAAGTATTTCAATGAGTGGCCTATAAAGGCTTGAACTTTTCCATCAACAGTCTCAGATAGTGATGGGATTTTTTTAAAACATCATGTAAAATCTGCTGTTGTGTGCTGTAGACAATGGGACAGAGTGGAGCACAAAGACTTTGTCATGATTTGTTATGAAATATATTTGAATGGGCATTTTATGGAAATTTGCTTAAAAAAAGCAATCAGATGTTAAATAAGACAGATGAGGTGAAAGCTGTATCCACACACACACACACACACACTCATCCTCCTAAATAGTTATTTTCTGCTACCTGATGTAATATTTCAATGCTTACATAATTTGGAGGCAATAAGTGGAAGAAGGCTGGGGAGTCGCAGCATGAATCAAACTATCAGCATCAATTTGATCGACTATAGTGAACAGCTGGAGATCGGTCACTGCTTTAGAATGGCCAACATAATAAACTACAGCACTATGTTTGATGGTTTTGATTGAAGAAAGCAGTAAAAAACATCAAATTGTATGTTGAACTTTTTACACACACACCGTCCACTCCAATCACCTCCTGCTTCAGTCACACAGGTCCAGAGACCAATCAGCACCTGCCTGCCAGCCTCCATTTACTCAGGAAAAATATGGATCCCCCAGTCGACTGGCGCCGAACAAAATCCAGTTGCAAAGAGGATGCTGCACCACAGTCCTACTTATGATTGCCACATTTTGTCTGCAGTACTCACTAACTAAGCACCATGCAGGATCACATTCACCTTCAGTGTAAAAGTTGTGTCTTACTGCTGAAACCAGCATGTTTCTAAAGGCACAACTTTTAATTTGAAGATGAAAGATTGCTGTTTCTGGTTTGTGTCACACTCATCACAGTTTCACTGCCATCTAGCTTATTAGTTGGTACCTATTTGCAGTCAGGTTGGTGTTCCCTATGCAAACTACTGGTGACTGTAGCCATCTGCTAGCAACCAAAGCAATCACAGGGAGGTTTTTGGTGCAGCATCTTTGTAAGCAATTTCACCTGGCAACCTAGAAACAAAGCAACGTCCGACAACCACTTGCACTTGTTTGGGAATACACATTTTCCCCAAGTGACCGGTGGTTATCAGTGGGGTCACTGACTGAACTCTAGGTGTGTGACTGGGGCTTAAGTCTGTAGTCCATAAATTAACCATTTAATTTGGTTAATCAGCACGTTGTTTTACATTTAATGAAGTTGATAACAACAGCTGTGAGAGGAGATTAAACTTAAAACCACTTTGTAAATATTGTAATGACTGTGGAGAGCAAACGGACTTAGGAGCAGGGATCAAAACAACAAACTGAAGTTCAATATTTTACTTCTGTAAGCAAACAGGGAAGCAAGGCACACAATCCAAAAATACACAGTGCATTAGAGTTGAGTAACAGACAAAATCAGACAAACAATCTTTGCAAACGTGATTAAAGGCTGGAAGATCTTGTGATGATAAAAACAATAATCATTCTTATAAATACAAATAAAGAGTGACGTAATCTGGTTAATAGTTAATCAAGAAATGTATGCATCATGTCACTATTTATACCCACAACAAAGGACCATTCATGGAATTTTATTCATGCTGCTCTATTTTGAACCATCTGCATTTTTTAAAATCTGGCCCATAGTGTCATTAGGCCATACTACTGGACAGTAATCAAGATGAGACATTATCAAAGTCAGGATTAACTTTTTGATTGATTTTGGTGTCAATGAAAAGGGCACATCTATTTAAAGAAACACCCTTATTAATATGTAATCAATAAGATAATGTACCAGCCAGCAGTTTGGTCTTATATATGATTAACATAAACATAATTAATAGCCTTTAAAACTGTGTTTTTTGTAATAGAATGGCTGGAACCAAATAAAATGCTTTTTGCCTTTTTGACACATTCAAAACCAGTTTATTGTTATTTATCCATTTAACTACTGATTGTTTCTCATAATCAAAAACTACATTGAACTCTTTTCAGTATAAGCAGTTGTGTATATTGTTGAATCGTCTGCATACATAGAAATATTAGCCCGATTAAGGACAAGAGGCATGTCATTTATAAAAATAGTGTATATACTCCAAGACTGTTTCCATGAGGTGCTCCACACTTCATAGCCCTGTTAGATTAGATTCAACTTTATTATCATTGTACACAAGTATACAATCCCATTCAAATTGAAATGAAAGCTAGAGCCTTGAAGCCTGAATCCTTCCCTTGTTAACCCTGGTTTTCCCAGTCAGTAGATGTGTGTGAAACAGTTTTACATTTTATTTTTTCAGCCAGCCACAGTGGTGTTTAATTCTTTGAGAGTGAGGAATAAATGTAAAAATTGGATTTAAATTTAAATCACCAAACCAAGTGTTTTACTGAGCTGTTAAAGCACAGCATGCCACCACTGCAGCTTCACTCATCAAAGTCTCCACTGGAATCCACTGAAAGTTCAACACCATTCTTCCCAAGGATTTCTCCTCAGTTGGTGTCTTGATGGTCTATGGATGGCCATTGTCAACATGGAGGAGACCACTCCCATCAGGATGGCACCTGAAAAGTGAGCCCAAACTAAATCAGGAAAAAACCTCCTATCGCCACGAGATCCCATCACTGGAAGACTCCAGAGTTATACAGTAATACAGGACATGTTTCATCATTCTCATAACTAGGTTCCCCAGCCTACCAAAATTACCCCATAAATATGACAGCTCACTGACTTTGGCAAAACTGCATTTACTGAGGACAGGTTGTGCACTGTGGCAGTAAAAATACCATGGTTAAGATTGTGTTAGGTGTAGGCAATACATAAATTTAGTTATGTTCAGGGTTAAAATATGGATATTACATGACTGGTTATGAGAATGATGAAACATGTCTGTTGATCCTGCTTTCAAAAGGCAGGGTTACTTTTTAAAGGAAAATATATCAATCCAAACTATGATCTTTTTATAACCTAACAAGAAGCATGAGTCACTCCACCAAAAACCCCTCCAACCTCCACATGCAGACTTCTATGCCACAGAGTGGACTTATGGACAGTTGCATTCAGGAACACAACATAATGTTGGGAAATTTGTGATGAGAAATATTAAAAAAGGAAAACTTGTGTGCAGCTTGTGTGCATTACACATTGTTACATAACAACAATGAACAGTAACATTTAATATGATTTGGTTAACAATTTGGTTAATGTTCTGCAGAGATCTTCTTAAATTTCAAAGGCCTTTGTTACTACAATATAAAAAATACATGATATGTTTACTGCCAGAGGTTTCTAAACAACTGTATGTAACATAACAAGTATGAGATTATAAAGGTCATATATTTGAGTTTCATTCCATATAGTCAAGCTTTATTCCAAATATAGTAAAGCGATTTGATGTCAAAAATGACATACAATTTGGCCCTTTAAGTTACTTTTTTGACATTTCACTTAACCCTCTTAATTTTAGGGGAAGGCAAAATGTCAAAAAAGTAACTTAAAGGGCCAAATTGTATGTTATTTTTGACATCAATTTGCAGACCGGAAGTAGGGGCGGGGCCCGAAGCAGCCCGCGGATTGAGTGTTTGGGCACACCTGCTTTAAATAGTAAATTTTTTTCTTAATATATGTATATAAATACTGGATACACACATTATTGAGCTTACCTGTGATGTGTCACCTGATCTGGTAGCTCCACCCTAGTCTCACTGTCCTCAGCCATCTTTGAATATGGAGCACGCTGTGTTTGGTATAATGGCGGATTGAGCTGTATTTACATTTCACTCGCACAACTGACTGACACTTCGACAATTTCCAAATCAACGTTTAGATTCACACATCTTTCTACTTCTCCATAGATGACTGCCATCCAATCTACCAAGGTTCCCTGTTAAAGAAGGGAGTTTTTCTTTCCCAATCACCAAGTGTTTGCTCATAGGGGGTCATTTTGGCACTTGCTTCCTGTCAGTACTTGAGTTCAAGTTCAAGTATTGTCTCAAAATTGAGTCCTGCATTGGGATTCTAAAACCTTCCTCCCACAGCGCACGAGCATCAATACTAAAAAAAGAAGAAAGGGCAAATTATTATTATCCATTCATCTTATTCTACTCATCCAATCCAGGATAATGTTATGTCCAAAGATACATGTGAGGTTAGGTTTACTAATATTGCAGAAAAAAAAGACATGTACAAAATTGAAGTCGTGATGCTGACCAGCAGGCCTCAACTCCAAAGCAGAACAGAAGCTCTCAGGAATCATTGCAGAATATGGTGTATCTTCAGTTCTACCAGTGAAACCACAGGTGTACCCGGGCCACTCTAAGAGTTACCTGATTGCTGTCTCATTCCCAGGCCCAGAAAATGTCCAGACAGGCCAACTATCTTGAAGTTCGGTTAGCTACTAGCTGCTTACAGCCTGGTTGCTCTGCCATTTAGTTATGCACTGCATCAATAAGCAGCAAACTGCGCTGCTTTGCAATGTCTGACAGTTTCTGAATTATCTACATGACAATCCAAAATGTCTGTAATCATAAACGTTTTGGTTCACATCACTACAGGATTCCTGTCAAATCTTCTGAATCATGCATCATGAGTCCAATGTCTACATTAACCCTGGCTCGTCCGAGTCCTCTGACTGGCTGCTGCTGCTAAGTAGAAAAAGTGAGAGCAGACTGCGGAGCTTTGGACTTACTGGAAACATCGCCCAGGCCATTCAGCTGAACAGGTCACTGTCTTCACTCTAGTCAGTTATTGTAGTAAAATACAACTACTAAACTACTAACTACTAAAATACTTGTTAAATACTCCAGTAAATGAGTACTTAAATACACTGGTGTTTGTTATGTGGCTGATTTTATGCACATGCTTTTATTATTTTTATTAGGTGTAGTAGTAGCCCTATAGATTAGTAATTTAGCATATTTTAGCAAAACAACAAACTATAGCTATATTATAATAAAAATACAAATGCTTATGGGTTACTTTAGGACTGTACTTACGGAGTATAATAGCCCTTCCCCTATGGTAATCTGACTGTTTGTTTTGGTGCGACTGTGGTTGCCATTTGAAAGAAAATTATCATACAGGTTGCAAGACACCAAATGATTTCAGTTTAATTTAAATTCAAATTTTAAATGATGCAAATGATGGATATCTAATAAGTTATTCAGTATTGTCAGTTTTGCATGTGGTTGCAAACTTTGAAATGTGGAAATGATGTGCATCTGTTTTCAATTCTTTTGAAACACCGAAAAGCATATTTGCTTCATGATGACCTTTTCAGCATGATTTTGCTTTTTCAACTCAAAACGAATGCTTGAATTTTTGCTTTTCTTCATGGGAATTAGGGCTACTGGATTTTCGTTAGATCAAACTATTGAAAACCAGTCAATAAATACTGTTTCAACTGTATCCCGGTTTTGTTTTTGTTTTGTTTTTTAAAGTGAAACAAGGAACAGCGTGAATACATAAGGAGTTCATAATGAAAAAATCGTATTTGTTTAAAATGAGTTAAAATACATATTTTGTTGTGCATGTTAAGTTCATTGTTGAAATTTCAAGAATGTTAATGGGTGTATTTGTTTTAATTATTTTATTACTAGTTTTGATTTTTAAAATGAGTTTTTAATGAGTGAAGACAACTTGTTTCTATTCTCATCTGCAAAGTTTATCATTTCATTTCTTTTCTGTGTAGGGTAGGCTATGAATTTTGAAATGTTTCACCTTTACTTTTTTTTTAAATACCAGGTTGTTGATCCTTTGACAACAACCTGGTATTTATACAACATGATTCCACACTCTGAAATTAGCTTGCGTGAATCCTGAAGTGCTTGTACAAACAGGACAGCACCCTTCAATATATACAAATAGAAAACAGTTTGTCTTGCTCGATGAATGGCAGAAGAGTGGAGCTTTAGGAGGAAACAGTAAGAATTTACAGTAAGAACTGGACTCTTTCTATATCATTATTGTTGTTTAAAAATCATTTTTTGATATCATAGTGTCATTCTGTTACTTCTAGCAAAACTTTGATTGTGAAATTTGACATTGAAGTGTTTTTTTTTCATTCACTGGAAGGTTGCATGTTTTGTTCTGGGAAACTTATGAAATTCTGTTACATAAAAATGTATTTGATTTACATTAAGTACATTTAAGTAAATCTGGCATTCACTTGAAAAAGCTGGGCAACAATTTCCACACTTTCTTTCTAAATTTTACTTCAGATAATTTCAAGTAAAGTCTATTTACTATCCAAGTTATGCAAGCAACTGTTAGTAGCAAATTTAATAGAAAATGTACTCATTAATTTTCACTTTTGTTTACTTTAAAAAAAAAATCCTGTCCAGCAGCTTAAGCAAGCCAAATTATGGTCTGTATGCTGTGCCAAGCCAGACGTATTGGCTTTACCAAGAGGATCTTTAAAAGGGCTCTTCTTGTTGGTCTTTTTTAAAGAAAAGACAGATCACAAATAGTGATTAGTTTATTTACAGTAACAATTTGCAATAACAAGTGAGTAATCAATTCTGGTGATGTTCTCTCTCACGTGCCTCACTGAGGCAATCCGTGTCCACAGCTTTGTCCCACAGGTGCTGCCTTCTAGGTAAAGAGAGGCAAAGGTGAGTACAGCTATGCCAATGAGATCCTGTAAAACAGTGGTGGTCCATCGCCTTGTTTTCCTGTGGACTGAAGTTGTTCCTATCATTTGGTCTGAGGTGTCAACTCCTCCCGTGTACTTATTGTATTCTGTCCCTGTGGTGGGCCGGGGGACACAGATCTTCTGTTATGTCCCACCTGCTTTCTTCTGCCACCGCTGCACTGTGTCCCCGGGGTGGACGGTGGAGCACAAGGAGACTTCCCTGGTATCCATTCATTTCACAAACAGAAGATCCCTGTCCCTGATTCACCAGATACTGTGTTGTGGAGATCTTGCGGTGAGGGCATTTTTATGGGTGGTGTGGACCTGCCTGTATGTCCCACAAGTGCCAAATCCCTGCTGCTTCAGATGTTGGAAGAGGAGGGGGCAGGTGTAAAAGTTGTCCCTAAAGATGATACTCAGACCCCAGGTCGTCTTTTTGTACCAAACCAGTCACGACATCAAAGGACAGCCCATGTCCAGAAGCCATTTTTGTCTTGCCCGTGTATAGCTTGAAGTTGATGGTGTAGACATTTATGTCAGCAAGGACAAAAACCTTCAGCCCCCACTTTGTTGGCCTGGCCTTCATGTATTATTCGATGCAGAGCCTGGAAAGGTGCTGTCTTAGGTGGAAGATGGCCTTGCACCTCATGTCCATAACAGGTCTGACCCAGTGGAGGCGGTCGTAGTCCTCAGTGTCTTTTTTCTCGTCATTTATTTTATCCTCCTCGCGTCTCTCATATGAATATTAGATAAAAGGGCCATGAACCGGTCTCAGGGCATGAAGGGCATGGTGGGAATGGCACATGAAAAGCGATGCCTCTGGGCCAAAAGTCACTCAGTTTGGGGAGCTGTAAAACTGGCATGTATAATAGCATGCCAATGAATTTTTTTTATGTCTTTTGGACTTGTATCACTCCAGATGAACTTCCTCCATTTCTCCAGCTTTGTGGCTGCATTCTTGTTTGAGAACCGCTGCATCAAAAAAATGTGAGAATATTTCCCCGGGGGAGGGTTCCCCATGTTGAGAGGTGGTTGGACACCAGGCATCCGTTTTGGATTGAACCTCAGTGGCTGAGGAACTCCTGCATCTGGCTCATGTGGTGAGTGGCTGAATGCCTCTCTGCCTCTCTCTCTCTCCCAGGACTCCTGATGATTGCTCCTTATCACAAGCCAATCTGAAAGTAATGGAGAAATATATTCAAGTTGCCACACAACCTAGTGCAAAGAAATACATGTAATCACTTTTCAGAAGCTTACGGTATACTAAAAAAGCAAACATAAAATGTATGCACCGTATTTTGCCGTGCGTACTGTCTCACACAAAGACATTGCACGAACTTATTGACTTAGAAGACTAAAAAGACACATAAGGTATTAAAGGGTTTTAAGGTGAGTAAATACAGGCTTATGCTAACAGTTTGTTTTACCACATGCAGTGAAAACAATCCAGCGAAGAGACTGCTCCACTCTTTTGTAGCCAGGATTAAATCATCAGTTCAACAACTCCCAGATGGGTAACGAGACATACAGCCCAGGTGCAACAAACAGTTGCCTCAAGGTGCTTTATATTGTAAGGTAAAGACCCTACAATAATTACAGAGAAAACCAGCAATTAAAGCAACCCCCTATGAGCAAGCACTTGGTGACAGAGAGAAGGAATAACTCTTTTAACAGGATTAAACCTCCAGCAGAACCAGGCTCAGGGAGGGGCAGCCATCTGCCCAGACCGGTTGGGGCTGTTGGGATACAAACAAAAAGAACAGTGTGAATGGTTGCCTGTCGTGGAAAAAAACAAACAAACTAGAAAAGACTCCGCCTTTGGAAAGCACACACGGATTCACACTGACACATTGGCAAAATTAGTGAAGGAGAGACAGAGCGAGTTACTTGGTTACCAAGGATAAACTTTTCTTCAAGCTGGACACAAACTTAAAATACAAATATAAGTTATAATTTTCAAAAACTTATGTATAAATTTAACAACTCTTTGAGCTACAAATGACAATTTATTTTTTTTAATTTTTTTAAGTGGTGGAAACAAGCTTCCATACAGAGGAGCATGTCACAGGCCTGTTACTTGCAGGTGTGTCCCTCCTCCTCTTGTACACCTTTGAGTCTGCCTTTGGTGGCCTTTTGACAGCGTCTGCCTTGTCCATGACTACACAACACACTAACCATACACTCCAAACACACTAAAATCTCTTAAATTTCAAAATGCACTATAAATGTTGCTGTCTGTCAGTTATTGATCATCTCTGGTTTTTCTTGTTTAAAAAACTGGTATGTACTTTGAATTCCACACAAGTTAAAATGGAGAGTGTCTGAGGCGGTGTCCTGCTGCTATGCCCATCTTAAATAATGTCTCTCAGATGCACTGGGGTGTCCATTGACTAAAGATAGGGATTTATTTTTTCTGGATAATTTTTTTCTTGACCCAATTATGGCAAAAAAAATTAATCAGGTGATCTAGGGGTCACCGGCCATCTTTTGTGCAAATCCAGGGTGGGGCAATTGGGATGTCTGCTGAAGTCCACTGAGAGAATAATAAACAGCACAATCCAAGCTTCTTTAGAGACAGGGAGTACACGAGTGGAGATAACAGATAACCTAAAAAATAAACAAACAAACAAAAAAAAAAAGGAAATAGGTCATAAATACACTTAAAAGATTTAGGGAAATGGATATAGCTGGAGAACAAGACACAATGGAAATGCAACTTGGTTGAAGAATAGTTCCTGATTTAACCCTTTCACTTCTTACATCTCTGCCATCAACATGGTGTTCCTGAAAAGACAAAGGTGAATTTACAGAGAACAGTATGAAAACTTCAGTATTCCCCTTACCAAGGACCTAAAAACAAGTCAGTCCGTGACCATAAAAAATAAAAGTAATGAATGTAAAGCTAAATTAAATATTTGGTTCCAAAGAGATTTAATCAGTCTCCTTGGAATATATCTCACCAAAACAGAAAGTTTATCAAGAAGTGCATACCCAGTAATGAATTTTTCAGGGGGCGCCGTGGAGCCCCCTTTTAGAGTTTGTTCTTGATGACATTAAAAAAATTAATTTTTCGCCAGACCTGACCTCTGTAGCGAAAATGGTGAGTTTTCGTATATGTTCAGGGGGTCAAATTTGAGGGGATAGACGGAGAAAGAAAAAGAAGAAGAAGAAAAAAAATAATGACAAATTCTAACGATTCCAATAATGCGCTTTTCCAGTGACCCGCATATATACATTTTCGGAAACGTCTCGACATGACGCACGTCCCTATGAGGTCCGGGGCCACTTTCGACCGTGTCCCATGTGACTCCGCCCATTTTTGCTCATTCGCCCATAGCGATTACAATAGGCTCCTCGCCGACCCTTCGGTTGGCTCGGGCCTAATAAACAACACAGATACAATAGGGCCTTCGCACAATTCGTGCTCGGGCCCTAATGACAAACTCTAACGATTCCAATAATGCACTTTTCCAGTGACCCACATAATTTCATAATTCTACGAGTAACTAAAATTTTGAAGCTCCATGTAAATTTTATTTTGATTATGTAGGGGGCGCTATTGCAGGATTTGCCATTGTTTCTCCATTTATGGATTCATGGTGGGACCCTACCTAAGTTATTAAAGTTTGTTAGAAATCTGGCAAAGCATGCACGAGTGATGACAGAAAAGGTGAGGGTAATTTAGGCCAAAACAAAGGCCAAGTTCAGCGCCCCCTAACGACCAAACCATTGATTTTTGAAGAAAACCCTGAGTAACTTTTGATGGCCTACTGGTCTAAATTATGCTGAGCGATTTTGGTGTCTGTAGGTGTAACGCCCTAACAGGAGATGTCTCAAATATGAGGTGTGCATAATCGCCAAATTGGCAGAGGGCAAAGTTCAGGCCACGGTGGCTGACTTCCTGTTTGCTGTGTGGGGGTGCTCCAAGAGGATTTTTTGCTTGTCTTGACATGATCTATGTGTGACGCCAATTTCGTGGTTCTACAACAAAGTTGATCGTGGCCTCTCCCATAGAGGGCTGAAAAATGAATTTTTCAGGGGGCGCCGTGGAGCCCCCTTTTAGAGTTTGTTCTATGATGACATTAAAAAAATAAATTTTTCGCCAGACCTGACCTCTGTAGTGAAAATGGTGAGTTTTCGTATATGTTCAGGGGTCAAATTTGAGGGGATAGACGGAGAAAGAAAAAGAAGAAGAAGAAAAAAAACAATGACAAATTCTAACGATTCCAATAATGCGCTTTTCCAGTGACCCGCATATATAAATTTTCGGAAACGTCTCGACATGACGCACGTCCCTATGAGGTCCGGGGCCACTTTCGACCGTGTCCCATGTGACTCCGCCCATTTTTGCTCATTCGCCTATAGCGATTACAATAGGCTCCTCGCCGACCCTTCGGTTGGCTCGGGCCTAATAAACAACACAGATACAATAGGGCCTTCGCACAATTCGTGCTCGGGCCCTAATGACAAACTCTAACGATTCCAATAATGCGCTTTTCCAGTGACCCACATATATATATTTTCGGAAATGTCTCGACATGACGCACGTCCCTATGAGGTCCGGGGCCACTTTTGACCGCGTCCCATGTGACTCCGCCCATTTTTGCTCATTCGCCCCTAGCGATTACAATAGGCTCCTCGCCGACCCTTCGGTTGGCTCGGGCCTAATAATAATAAACGACACGGATACAATAGGGCCTTCGCACAATTCGTGCTCGGGCCCTAATTAAAGTTAGAATTGTGAGATCAAAGTCAGAATTCTGAGATTAAAGTTAGAATTCTGAGATCAAAGTTAGATTTCTGAGATCAAAGTGAGATCAAAGTCAGAATTCTGAGATTAAAGATTGAATTCTGAGATTAAAGTTAGAATTCTGAGATTGTGAGGTCTGATGAGTTAAAATTGTGAGATCAAAGTCAGAATTCTGAGATTAAAGTTAGAATTGTGAGATCAAAGTCAGAATTCTGAGATTAAAGTTAGAATTGTGAGATTAAAGTTAGAATTGTGAGATTAAAGTTAGAATTGTGAGATTAAAGTCAGAATTGTGAGATTAAAGTTTGAATTTTGAGATTAAAGTTAGAATTGTGAGATCAAAGTCAGAATTGTTAGATCAAAGTTAGAATTCTGAGATCAAAGTTGAAATTGTGAGATTAAAGTTAGAATTGTGAGATTAAAGTCAGAATTCTGAGATTAAAGTCTCACTGTACCCTCACTGTACGTGGGTGCCCAGTTTGGCAGATAGATAAACAGTTCTTCAAAATAAGAGGCAAAAGCTTTCCGCCATCATTGCAGGGTTTACTTGTCTCTCTAATGAAGGTAGGGTAAAACTACAAAACACAAGAAAAATAAAACCGCAAGCGGTGATGATCGGGCCCTCGCCACCCGGCGCGCGTCGACCCCTGGCTCGCTTCGAGCCGAGGCATGCTCGGTGACCTTCCACGCCTTCACTCGATCAGAATGATGGCCAGAATATCTCTACCCAACGCCCTGCATTTAAGGGGACCTACATCTTCCGCTTTCAATATACAACCAATCCGGTATTTGGGAGGTGCTCACAGCTGTGGCGTGCAAAATAGGGCATGGGTCTGATTGACTTTTTTGATCAGGATGATGATGTCAAGAATGTTGAAACCAATTTTCATGCATTTCAGAGAAACTAATTTTGTGGACGCCATACAAAATGTATGTGCTTCTGTAGGGAGCGCTCTTGCGCCCATAGCCTTGAATCTGTAGTTATGGGTTCAGCCTGGGTGTGCACATGAGTGATTACATTTTTAGCTTGATTGTGCAAAGCCTGTCTGAATGAGTGCACCACAAATGTCTGTGGCGAGAGAAAATCCAAGGTTAAATTCAACGACCTGGTGTGACAAGGCCGTTGAACATTTTGTTAAACCACACAGAACTTTTGATGGACTACTTGTCTAGATGATCTGGAGCCATTTTGGTGTCACTGGGTCAAATGCCCTAGGACAAGTTCATTCAAATAGGAGGCCTGGAAATGGGGAAAAATGACACCTTCAATTGAAGATGGCTGACTTCCTGTAGGGTTTCGCTTATGGGTCCAAGAGACTTTTTTGTACGTCTTAGGGTGCTACATCAGCCTCCACAATTTCAGATATGTAGATAAAATGTAGCTCCGGGGCTAGGCAAAAAACATGCTATTTTATGATATTTCCAGGTGCCACTAGGTGGCGCTCTAACATTTATGGACTTTATGCATATCAATGTGTTCAGGACTGGAGCCTTATCAAACCACTGAAGATTGAGGCAGATTGGACAAGTTGGCTTTGAGTTACGGCCATTTTTTTCTTCACGGCTGAACATCAAACTTTGGCATCCCGCCATGGTCACGCCCTTTGGTGAAAACTCACCGTTTTGAAACTGGTGTAAGGCCAACTCCTTAAGGCTTTGCAGGGGATATTTGAGATGGTTTTGCTCAACCACTTTTGAATTGGACCTCAAAGAGTAAAAAATGACATTTCCTGCTCCCACTAGGTGGCGCTGCAATTGTCATAAAAAATTCCAATATCTATGTGTTCAGGGACGGATGCTCATCCTACTGAGGAAGTTTGATCCAGATTGGACTATGTATGGATGAATGAGAGTCAAACAAAATTTCATGGCGAATCATCGAAATTCAGGGGGGCTTTTGGGACACTCCCCTTTGGCAAAAACTCACCATTTTACAAACGTAGATTCCCCTTGGTGTGTACATTAAACAAACCAAATATGATGTTGGTAACATCTAAAACCTCTGAGTTAATGGTAAAAGTCTGAGGGGTGCAAATCACCAAACTTGCATGTTTAATTAAAAATGGCGGACTTCCTGTTGGGTTTAGAGGATGGCTCCAAGAGGATTTTTTGTGCGATCCGGATATGATAAATGTGTGTATAAAGTTTCAGAAATGTATGCGAAACACTGCGGTGGGGCTGTAGTTTAGAGGTCGCTAGAGAGCCATTTCTGCTGGCCCTTGCCCGGCGCCATTAAAATACTTAAATTTTCACCGGGTATGATGCACGTGCAAAATTTGATGAGTTTTGGGGTATGTTAAAGTCGTCAAAAAAGCAATCGTTTTGCCTAAATAAAAAAAAAATAATTAAAGCCGCAAGCGGCGTTGAAGGCCCTCGCCGCCTGTGAGCCTCTGCGAACCACAAGCGAACCGACTTTGAGCCCTGCAAATCCTCAGCGAGCTGCCTGCGAGCCATGAAAACCTCCAGCGAGCCCACTGAGAGCCGCCTCCCCTGCCAAATGTAAAACCCGATTTTGAGCTGTTAATCGATGTGTTTCCACTAGGTGGCACTAGACTGGCATTCAATAATGTCGTGTGGATGACTTCAGGAGTGGGTCATTATCACACTTGTGAAGTTTGGTGCAGATTGGATGTGTCATTGGAATCCTGTTTCCACTAGGTGGCGCTGCAACTGTCAGTCAATAATGTCATGTGGATGTCTTCAGGGGTGGGTCATTATCACCCTTGTGAAGTTTCGTGCAGATTGGACAATGAGTGTTTGAATTAGAGCATATTACTTGTTCCACTAGGGGCGCTAGAGTGCCATTCAATTTAATTTTTCGCCAGCGTGACCTCTGTATGTGTTTAGGGGTGGGTCCTTATCACACTTGTGAAGTTTCGTGCAGATTCGACAATCAGTGTTTGAATTACAACAACTTCCTTGTTCCACTAGGGGCGCTAGACTGGCATTCAATAATGTCATGTAGATGTCTGCAGGGGGGAGGTCTTATCACACTTGTGAAGTTTAATGCAGATTGGATGCATCATTGGAATCCTGTTTCCACTAGGTGGCGCTGCGACTGTCATTCAATAATGTCATATGGATGTGTGCAGGGGTGGGTCATTATCACACTTGTGAAGTTTGGTTCAGATTGGACAATGAGTGTTTAAATTAGAGCATGTTACTTGTTCCAGTAGGTGGCGCTGCGACTGTCAGTCAATAATGTCATATGGATGTGTGCAGGGGTGGGTCCTTATCACACTTGTGAAGGTTGAGGGCAATCGGACAAAGTATATGGGAATGAGAGGCAATCGAAATGTCACGGCGAAGGATCGAAGCTCGCCATGGCCCCAGGGCCACGCCCCTCTGCAAAGGAACATCATCATGGGCCTTAGTGGGAATGTTTGTGATCAATGTACAGCTCAAAACACCTGAAAAAAGTGTGTCACACAGAAATGTTAGGTTTTCCATTGAAAACCAATGGCAAATTGGGGGTGTGGTCACGGGGGCGGCGTGCAAAATGAGGCATGGATCTGATTGACTTTTTTGATCAGGGTCATATACAGAATGTGGAAACCAAATTTCATAATTCTACGAGTAACTAAAATTTTGAAGCTCCATGTAAATTTTATTTTGATTATGTAGGGGGCGCTATTGCAGGATTTGCCATTGTTTCTCCATTTATGGATTCATGGTGGGACCCTACCTAAGTTATTAAAGTTTGTTGACATGATCTATGTGTGACGCCAATTTCGTGGTTCTACGACAAAGTTGATCGTGGCCTCTCCCATAGAGGGCTGAAAAATGAATTTTTCAGGGGGCGCCGTGGAGCCCCCTTTTAGAGTTTGTTCTTGATGACATTAAAAAAATTAATTTTTCGCCAGACCTGACCTCTGTAGCGAAAATGGTGAGTTTTCGTATATGTTCAGGGGGTCAAATTTGAGGGGATAGACGGAGAAAGAAAGAAGAAGAAGAAAAAAAATAATGACAAATTCTAACGATTCCAATAATGCGCTTTTCCAGTGACCCGCATATATAAATTTTCGGAAACGTCTCGACATGACGCACGTCCCTATGAGGTCCGGGGCCACTTTCGACCGTGTCCCATGTGACTCCGCCCATTTTTGCTCATTCGCCTATAGCGATTACAATAGGCTCCTCGCCGACCCTTCGGTGGGCTCGGGCCTAATAAACAACACAGATACAATAGGGCCTTCGCACAATTCGTGCTCGGGCCCTAATGACAAACTCTAACGATTCCAATAATGCGCTTTTCCAGTGACCCGCATATATATATTTTCGGAAATGTCTCGACATGACGCACGTCCCTATGAGGTCCGGGGCCACTTTTGACCGCGTCCCATGTGACTCCGCCTATTTTTGCTCATTCGCCCCTAGCGATTACAATAGGCTCCTCGCCGACCCTTCGGTTGGCTCGGGCCTAATAATAATAAACGACACAGATACAATAGGGCCTTCGCACAATTCGTGCTCGGGCCCTAATTAAAGTTAGAATTGTGAGATCAAAGTCAGAATTCTGAGATTAAAGTTAGAATTCTGAGATCAAAGTTAGATTTCTGAGATCAAAGTGAGATCAAAGTCAGAATTCTGAGATTAAAGATTGAATTCTGAGATTAAAGTTAGAATTCTGAGATTGTGAGGTCTGATGAGTTAAAATTGTGAGATCAAAGTCAGAATTCTGAGATTAAAGTTAGAATTGTGAGATCAAAGTCAGAATTCTGAGATTAAAGTTAGAATTGTGAGATTAAAGTTAGAATTGTGAGATCAAAGTTAGATTTCTGAGATCAAAGTAAATTGTGAGATTAAAGTCTCACTGTACCCTCACTGTACGTGGGTGCCCAGTTTGGCAGATAGATAAACAGTTCTTCAAAACAAAGTCAGAATTCTGAGATTAAAGTTTGAATTCTGAGATTAAAGTTAGAATTGTGAGATTAAAGTTAGAATTGTGAGATTAAAGTCAGAATTGTGAGATTAAAGTTTGAATTTTGAGATTAAAGTTAGAATTGTGAGATCAAAGTCAGAATTGTTATCAAAGTTAGAATTCTGAGATCAAAGTTGAAATTGTGAGATTAAAGTTAGAATTGTGAGATCAAAGTCAGAATTGTGAGATCAAAGTTAGAATTGTGAGATTAAAGTCAGAATTCTGAGATTAAAGTCTCACTGTACCCTCACTGTACGTGGGTGCCCAGTTTGGCAGATAGATAAACAGTTCTTCAAAATAAGAGGCAAAAGCTTTCCGCCATCATTGCAGGGTTTACTTGTCTCTCTAATGAAGGTAGGGTAAAACTACAAAACACAAGAAAAATAAAACCGCAAGCGGTGATGATCGGGCCCTCGCCACCCGGCGCGCGTCGACCCCTGGCTCGCTTCGAGCCGAGGCATGCTCGGTGACCTTCCACGCCTTCACTCGATCAGAATGATGGCCAGAATATCTCTACCCAACGCCCTGCATTTAAGGGGACCTACATCTTCCGCTTTCAATATACAACCAATCCGGTATTTGGGAGGTGCTCACAGCTGTGGCGTGCAAAATAGGGCATGGGTCTGATTGACTTTTTTGATCAGGATGATGTCAAGAATGTTGAAACCAATTTTCATGCATTTCAGAGAAACTAATTTTGTGGACACCATACAAAATGTATGTGCTTCTGTAGGGAGCGCTCTTGCGCCCATAGCCTTGAATCTGTAGTTATGGGTTCAGCCTGGGTGTGCACATGAGTGATTACATTTTTAGCTTGATTGTGCAAAGCCTGTCTGAATGAGTGCACCACAAATGTCTGTGGCGAGAGAAAATCCAAGGTTAAATTCAACGACCTGGTGTGACAAGGCCGTTGAACATTTTGTTAAACCACACAGAACTTTTGATGGACTACTTGTCTAGATGATCTGGAGCCATTTTGGTGTCACTGGGTCAAATGCCCTAGGACAAGTTCATTCAAATAGGAGGCCTGGAAATGGGGAAAAATGACACCTTCAATTGAAGATGGCCGACTTCCTTTAGGGTTTTGCATATGGGTCCAAGAGACTTTTTTGTACGTCTTAGGATGCTACATCAGCCTCCACAATTTCAGATATGTAGATAAAATGTAGCTCTGGGGCTACACAAAAAACATAGTATTTTATTATATTTCCAGGTGCCACTAGATGGCGCTCTAACATTTATGGACTTTATGCATATCAATGTGTTCAGGACTGGAGGCTTATCAAACCACTGAAGATTGAGGCAGATTGGACAAGTTGGCTTTGAGTTACAGCCCTGAAAATGGAGGCAACTGCTACAAGGTCGACACCTTAATTTGAATTTACCGGACCTCCTGTTGGGTTTCGCGTTTGGGTCCAAGAGACTATTTTGTACATCTTAGCATGTTCCACCAGCATAAAGAATTTCAGAAAGACAGAGCAAGCATAGCACTGGGGCTGATGTTTAGAGTCTTCCTGTGGCATGAAAAAAAAGTCCAAATTCAGAGGGTTGCCATGGCAACACCGTTCAAAATTTAATAAAACTGCAAATAACTTTTGATGCCCCACTTGTGTAGATGATCTGGAGCCATTTTGGTCTCACTGGGTCAAATGCCCTAGGACAAGTTCATTCAAATAGGAGGCCTGGAAATGGCGCAAAATGACACCTTCAATTGAAGATGGCTGACTTCCTGTAGGGTTTCGCTTATGGGTCCAAGAGACTTTTTTGTACGTCTTAGGGTGCTACATCAGCCTCCACAATTTCAGATATGTAGATAAAATGTAGCTCCGGGGCTAGGCAAAAAACATGCTATTTTATGATATTTGCAGGTGCCACTAGGTGGCGCTCTAACATTTATGGACTTTATGCATATCAATGTGTTCAGGACTGGAGCCTTATCAAACCACTGAAGATTGAGGCAGATTGGACAAGTTGGCTTTGAGTTACGGCCATTTTTGTCTTCACGGCTGAACATCAAACTTTGGCATCCCGCCATGGTCACGCCCTTTGGTGAAAACTCACCGTTTTGAAATTGGTGTAAGGCCAACTCCTTAAGGCTTTGCAGGGGATATTTGAGATGGTTTTGCTCAACCACTTTTGAACTGGACCTCAAAGAGTAAAAAATGACATTTCCTGCTCCCACTAGGTGGCGCTGCAATTGTCATAAAAAATTCCAATATCTATGTGTTCAGGGACGGATGCTCATCCTACTGAAGAAGTTTGATACAGATTGGACTATGTATGGATGAATGAGAGTCAAACAAAATTTCATGGCGAATCATCGAATTTCAGGGGGGCTTTTGGGACACTCCCCTTTGGCAAAAACTCACCATTTTACAAACGTAGATTCCCCTTGGTGTGTACATTAAACAAACCAAATATGATGTTGGTAACATCTAAAACCTCTGAGTTAATGGTAAAAGTCTGAGGGGTGCAAATCACCAAATTTGCATGTTTAATTAAAAATGGCGGACTTCCTGTTGGGTTTAGAGGATGGCTCCAAGAGGATTTTTTGTGCGTCCGGATATGATAAATGTGTGTATAAAGTTTCAGAAATGTATGCGAAACACAGCGGTGGGGCTGTAGTTTAGGGGTCGCTAGAGAGCCATTTCTGCTGGCCCTTGCCCGGCGCCATTAAAATACTTAAATTTTCACCGGGTATGATGCACGTGCAAAATTTGATGAGTTTTGGGGTATGTTAAAGTCGTCAAAAAAGCAATCGTTTTGCCTAAATAAAAAAAAAATAATTAAAGCCGCAAGCGGCGTTGAAGGCCCTCGCCACCTGTGAGCCTCTGCGAACCACAAGCGAACCGACTTTGAGCCCTGCAAATCCTCAGCGAGCTGCCTGCGAGCCATGAAAACCTCCAGCGAGCCCACTGAGAGCCGCCTCCCCTGCCAAATGTAAAACCCGATTTTGAGCTGTTAATCGATGTGTTTCCACTAGGTGGCACTAGACTGGCATTCAATAATGTCGTGTGGATGACTTCAGGAGTGGGTCATTATCACACTTGTGAAGTTTGGTGCAGATTGGATGTGTCATTGGAATCCTGTTTCCACTAGGTGGCGCTGCGACTGTCAGTCAATAATGTCATGTGGATGTCTTCAGGGGTGGGTCATTATCACACTTGTGAAGTTAGATGCAGATTGAACAATGAGTGTTTAAATTACAGCACCTTCCTTGTTCCACTAGGGGCGCTAGAGGGGCATTCAATAATGTCTTATGGAGGTTTTCAGGGGTGGGTCCTTATCACACTTGAAGCAGATTGGATGCATCATTGGACACCTGTTTCCACTAGGTGGCGCTGTGACTTTCAGTCAATAATGTCATATGGATGTGTGCAGGGGTGGGTCATTATCACCCTTGTGAAGTTTCGTGCAGATTGGACAATGAGTGTTTGAATTAGAGCATATTACTTGTTCCACTAGGGGCGCTAGAGTGCCATTCAATATTGTCACGTGGATGTGTTTAGGGGTGGGTCCTTATCACACTTGTGAAGTTTCGTGCAGATTCGACAATCAGTGTTTGAATTACAACAACTTCCTTGTTCCACTAGGGGCGCTAGACTGGCATTCAATAATGTCATGTAGATGTCTGCAGGGGTGAGGCCTTATCACACTGTGAAGTTTAATGCAGATTGGATGCATCATTGGAATCCTGTTTCCACTAGGTGGCGCTGCGACTGTCATTCAATAATGTCATATGGATGTGTGCAGGGGTGGGTCATTATCACACTTGTGAAGTTTGGTTCAGATTGAACAATGAGTGTTTAAATTAGAGCATGTTACTTGTTCCAGTAGGTGGCGCTGCGACTGTCAGTCAATAATGTCATATGGATGTGTGCAGGGGTGGGTCCTTATCACACTTGTGAAGGTTGAGGGCAATCGGACAAAGTATATGGGAATGAGAGGCAATCGAAATGTCACGGCGAAGGATCGAAGCTCGCCATGGCCCCAGGGCCACGCCCCTCTGCAAAGGAACATCATCATGGGCCTTAGTGGGAATGTTTGTGATCAATGTACAGCTCAAAACACCTGAAAAAAGTGTGTCACACAGAAATGTTAGGTTTTCCATTGAAAACCAATGGGGAATTCGGGGTGTGGTCACGGGGGCGACGTGCAAAATGAGGCATGGATCTGATTGACTTTTTTGATCAGGGTCATATACAGAATGTGGAAACCAAATTTCATAATTCTACGAGTAACTAAAATTTTGAAGCTCCATGTAAATTTTATTTTGATTATGTAGGGGGCGCTATTGCAGGATTTGCCATTGTTTCTCCATTTATGGATTCATGGTGGGACCCTACATAAGTTATTAAAGTTTGTTAGAAATCTGGCAAAGCATGCACGAGTGATGACAGAAAAGGTGAGAGTAATTTAGGCCAAAACAAAGGCCAAGTTCAGCGCCCCCTAACAACCAAACCATTGATTTTTGAAGAAAACCCTGAATAACTTTTGATGGCCTACTGGTCTAGATTATGCTGAGTGATTTTACAGAATCTCCTGAAGAATACCGTTTTCCTTCAGTGTGCTTGCCTCCTTAGGTGTTAAATCTGTGTTTTTGTCTTCTCGTTATTCACTCCCTGTTTTATTTTGACAGTGCCTTGTCCCGTGTGCTTTATGTTTAGCTTTGTTTCCTTCATGTCATTAGTGTCATTTTGTTCACCTGTGCCTCGGCCTCCCCAGCTGTCTCTCTTTTCCTGATTACCTGTTTTGTGTGTATTTAAGGTCTCAGTGCTCTTTACTTCAGTGCTGTGTCATCATCAGTTCTCTGTAGCTGTGCCACTTTCCTGGTTTGCTTCCCTTTCTCGAGGTATTTGTTTTGGATTTTTGGCCTTGGGATTTTGTGGTTTGTACATTCAAGCATTAAAATCTACGCTTCAAGTTAAGTTTTCTCTCGCACATCCTGCACTGGGGTCCAGCTCTGCCCGTCACATGTGACAAGACTATGTTGAAGAATACGTGTGGTCACACCAAAGTTTGATTTTCAAGCTCTGTTGTAACCCTATCAACTGTTTTTCCATTCAGGTTTCAACAAATGACTGCACCCATTTCCTGTAAAACAGGAAGAAATAAATTATAGCTCAACATTTTTGCACATTACTGTATAATGAGTGAACCTTGCAAATTAAACTGTAGCAGACCGGACCAACTTGATGGATTTGGGTGGGATGTGAAACCAATCAACTATTTGGCCTGATTTTTTTGTGGGCCTGTGGTAGCGTCTTTTTAAGGGTGATTGAGGGCAGTAGGTGAAAACCTCCCTGTGCTAACTGGAAAACAGCCTGGGGACCGATGTTTCTGACTTTGGTCTGATATTTTTATACTTCATGTTTTGGGAGATTTGATTCAAGACATAACAAGGCAGCACCATGGCGTGGTAGTTAGCACTGGAGGGCCTTTGTTGCTGCCTTGCATGCCAGCTGGAATAATGGACAATAAGCAAATATAATGATTAGTTTGTCCATCGGCCCAATTTAAGTACAGTGATCCCTCACTTATCACAGGGCTTACGTTTCAGAGACCCCAACGATAGTTGAAAATCTGCAGTGTTGTGACGTTATATTTGTTTTATTATTATTTATATATATTTTAAGGCTTTATAAACCCTTCCCACACTCTCGTAAACCTTTCCCACTCTTTTACTACAACTTGAATGATGAAGATGATGAATTCTGTAGCTGTGCAGTACTGATGATGATGAAGGTGGTGCGGTATCTTCTCCCTTGGCCAATAATTCTATTTCCGCTAAAGGTGTAGGCGTAACTTATCTCTTCGTCAAAGTGATGAACATAGTTATGGGGTGTTGCAGAAATACCTATATACCACAAAATCCCACAATCTAGTGAAAACTCAGCGAAACAGAACTAGTAATATTTTTTTAACAATCCGCGATACAGTGAAGCTGCAATAACTGAAACGCGATATAGCGAGGGACCACTGTATTTACATTTAATAGATTTTGTCTTGCTAACCAGCAGACTGTAATGTGTGTCTGTTTGTGTCAACAGATGTCTTTATTTAGGAGCTCAAAACTTCAGCTGGCTGCTGGTGCTGCATGTGTGATCATCATGGTTGCACTCTATTTTGTGAATCTTGATCAGTGTCCTAGAGGCCTACCCAACAACAATCCCCCTACACTAACAGAAAGGTAAGGCCCACCTGTGTGTGTGTGTGTGTGTGTGTGTGTGTCCATGTGGATACACTCTCCTCTTCATATGTATATGTTGGCAGCTTTTCCAACATTATTTCCTCAATAGTCTTTGGGTTCCTGCTTGAAATCACCCAAGAAACATTTCAAAGATCCTGCAGCATAGTTAAGATTGTCTTTTTAAATACTCGCTATGCTGCTTTCTCAGGTTCAGCTTCATTTGTTTTAATCCACCAACACCTTTCTTCTTTGAAAAGTATAATTCTCTCAATTTGTTTCTACAGAGAAAAATTGGATTTCCTTTCTCAATAAAATGGATGCAAGTTTGACATAACAATGCAAATGGATAACAGGACTGTTATCCATGTGCATTGTTATCCATGTGTGAGGAACATTTTATCCTAAAAACAAACAAACCTCAAACCAGTAACTGGTTAGAGCTCTATTTACTCATGCATGTACACATTTTCTTGAGCCAACAAGAAAAGCAACTGCATTATTTTTAAAGGAGGAATTTGTTTGCTTATATGCCACATGAAACTTCCCAGCAAGTGTCTCATTAGTCTCATTAGTATGAAAAAGGTCCTTAGGTTGTGACTCTTCAGGACTTCCATATTACAGGAACTCTTCATGATCTCTGTGTTACAGCCACCCTTCCAAGTCACTTCTAGCATCACACTTGTCCTTACCCAGTCCATGCACCTGCCCGGCTGGCTCACAGACGCTCAAAGATTACCTGCCTAAGGACCAGTATGAGGAACTGATGCAACGGCGGGCTAAGGAGTTCCAACAGTACAAAGCCAGGTTGAGGATGGATAAATGTCTATAGTATGGATGGATGGATGGATGGATGGGTCTTTCACTGAATTGCAACATTTACAGCTCATTAATAACACAATAATGAAAAATATTGTCTTGTAGCAACAGCTTAACAGTGATGCAATGACACTATATTTAAATATAATATACTGTTAGCATCTTAGTTAAAAATATTGGTAAAGTTATGTCCTGAATTTCACTACAAAGTTCTTAATTTATCCAAAGCTTGAGTTTCAAAAGGGGAAAAGGGCAGAGATGAGCAGCATGTGGGTACATTTCTATCTCTGACCATTCCTACAGTAGAACAAAGCAGTAGGACAAAATAAATAAAGCATTTTTTTGTGATTATTGCAAGACCTGTTATTACACAACACTGTTTACCCTGGTTATTGCACAACAAGGTGGCCAAACTTGTAGATAACCATGAGACTAAAAATGAACATGTCTTATAGGTATGGAATTAAACTGCTGTGTTTGTGCATTTTAACATGATTAATAATGCAGATTAAATGACGTGTGTGTGTGTGTGTGTGTGTGTGTGTGTGTGTGTTATATTGGAGTAGTCAAAAATACCCTTTTGTGTAATCTTCCCTGTACCATCTCCTCAACAGGACCTATTCAGTGCTGTCTAAGCTGCTGTACGCTCTACCCAATTCTCCTCTGCAGTATCCTATCCAGGGCTATATAGTGCAACCTTTGACCTCCACTGTTATACCAGGTATGCCAAGCTCAATATGCCTCAGACAGCAATGTTAAAGTTTTGATGTTTCAAAGCAAATTGTAGTAGGAAGTTGAAGAATATGCCTTCATCTGAGTGATGGAAAATGAAAAAAAAATCAGACTGTAGTTGCCAAAAAATTGTCACAGCAAATAATAAAAATAAAATAAAATAGTAAGCATCAAGGCCAAAGTCCTGCTTCATAGTTGTTCCTGAAAGTGTTCCAGATTCACTTCTTCCATTGCCCATGCTTCACCTCTCCACCAAGTTTCCTGAAATTGATCCAGGTAGTTTCTGTAGAATTTTGCTCATAAATCAACAAACTGCACTGAACAAATACCTGTGCAAAGAAGTAGAGTTCATCAGTTAATCAGCAGCATCAAATAAACTTATTTCATAGAAAAATTAATCAGGGCCTGAGTTATTCAAATAGGATTTTTAGACATTTTCTTGATCTTTTGGCTGGAAAAATTGATTTTGTAAAAGAGGATCTAAATGTGTGTCTTTCAATAAGACTGTGTGACAGTGAAATGTAATTTTAATTTCAGGTTTAGGTCTTCATGCAGACAAAAGGAACAGCTACAAGGTTGGTGTGATATCACACACAGTTCTCACCCAAATCTCTCTCACTGAATGGCAAAGGTTAGCTGCTGCAGGCAAGATGGCTGCTGAGTATAAAGTTAGATAGTTATAGTTAATTTGTTTTTACAAAAGTCAACAAATTTCAGGAAAGATTCTATTGTATTTCATTTTGAATGTACTAAACGTGACTGTTATAAGCCTACAGGCTCTCGAGGACTTTGATCTCAGCTCCTTTGGTGTGAAAATTTGGGGCAACAAGAACTCTGGATTTAAATTTATGCTTTTGCACAAATAATTCTGTGGCTTTGGAATGAAGATACTTTACTGTGACATTTCTTTTTTAGTCTGTGTACAGCAGCCATCTAGCTGTTAAAATTGGGGTGCTACAGCTTGGTACTGAAAATATTTGAAAGCCAATATCTTATTCTGAACTTTAGTTTACATTTTTCATTTTCATGCCAAAAGACTATTTGATGCAATGCATACTACTTCTCAAATAATTGCACTGCATTATTTTTTCTGGACAACACAGCTTGCTGTATATAATTTTCATAGTCATTATTGGCTTTCAAATCACCAAAAAGAGCCCGGGCACACCAGTGTTTAAAAATGTAAACATTTTTATCACAAAGTCAGTTTGTCTCAATAGAATCTGAATGCACAATGGTGCTAGCTGTTAGAGGCAAAATCGATCCGTGCAGATTGTCCTTGTTGAAGGAACTGAGGGAATATTGACATGAAAATTTGTATATTTAACCAGTAACAAAGAATTTTATGTTTGGAGGGAAAATGGATGCTCCAAAATGTGAACAAACTTTTGCAGCAGATGGTTGAGCTTTTTTTTAATAATTTTTTTTCAAGAATCATTTGACAAGTATCATGAAGATACTGTATGACTGCTCTGGCGAACCCTTACAGTTTGATCGATACTGTTTAAGAACCATTCCTGCGGATAGTTGCCATGACATCAGAATTCATAAAGTGAATATTTCATAACATATGAATGAATTTCATTAAAATGATTTCTGGTGTAACCAAGCTTTTTATCTGTAAACCTGACAAGAAGGGGTTAGTGGTGGAGCTTATGTTCTTTCAGCCTTCTTACAGCTGTATAAAATCCTGCAGAAACAGAGGGCAGTGCTTTTAGGGGCATCAGTTCTTGGGTTTGAGGTTGTGGTTTGATGGGTCATAAGTCTGGGTGAACAACAAAAAATAATAATCCATAAAGAAATGCATACTTATACATAGAGAGTTTACATACTACATACAAATTATTACATATATCAAATAAATGATATAAATTATCTCTGTGCTATTAAGTTTATTCGGGTGTTTCTATTCTAGGTGTTCTTAAATGTGGCTAAAGGTATCCTGACCACAGAGACTCCACCTGAAGTGGCCATTGTCCAAGGTGAAGTTGCTGTCTTATGTTACTTCTCTGTGTGTGTGTGTGTGTGTGTGTGTGTGTGTGTGTGTGTGTGTGTGTGTGTGTGTGTGTGTGTGTGTGTGTGATATATATGATATGATGATATGTATGATATATATATATATATATATATATATATATATATATATATATATATATATATATATCACACACACACACACACACATATGTGTGTGTGTTTGTGTGTTTTTTGTTCTCTTGGCACTTACAATAACCCATAATAAAACAGTGCAAAAAATAAAATAAAAAAGACTTTCCCAATCCCTTGCAAATGCAAACTCCAAACAGAAATGCCTGGGCCCTTCTGTTTGGAATTTGCATGTTCTCAACCCCAGACTTTCTAGCTGTGAGACAACAGTGCTAACCACTGCGCCAGTGTGCTGCCCCCAGCAGAATTATGTAGCTATGAATTTACATAAAGCAAACTTGGTATGCCTGTTGGCTCTTAACCTTAACCCATTAATCGAGTAATTTTAAGGCTGCTGTAAGATTATCTGGTTTAAATTCACAGGTTCTGGTGAGAAAGAACTGATTATTGAGTCCAGCAGCCTACAGATCCTCAACGACCTGCTGGCCAAAGTGTCCTATAAAAGCACCGTCTACCATATAAACACTGGAGACCTGGGTATGCATTTAAGAAACAAGCTAAAAATCCTAACTTTTAGATGAGAACTCAAATTTATGAAATGTCCTGTGTATTTCTGTGTGATTATTAATAACTTTCTCTGTACTGTAGGTAATCTTCAAAATAATTGAGAGAGGAATTGACAAAGTTTTTACATGTGTTTATAAATTATATGTTTGTCTTTATTTAATCAGTCCTCTTTTTACTGTACCTAGACTAAGTTTTATTTTTGTGTTTAGCCACCTTTAAGTTTGAGAACCATGAAGCTGTGTTTCCAATTGCCATCAAGCAGCCTCACATACCCGTCCTATACAACATGGGAACAGGTACACGTAAACTCTTCATCAGGGGTTAAAAGTCAAGTCCATGTTCAGTTATTTATGGGTACAAAATGGTTCTTCTCTGTTCTGTAGGAGGTGTCATTAATTATTGACATACACACCCTTCATTTAACCACAAATACAGTAATTTTATGGTGTCCATTGTTGACCTTATAGGACCTAAAAAATTTGATGTTTTTATATTTAGTATTAAGCGAGCTTAAGATTTCAAAAATAAAAATAAATAAATAAAAATGGGGTATTTTCCCAGAGACAAATATTGTTGATTACTATAGATTTCTTCATTTTTTAGAATTAAATCATCTTTTTATTTGAATATGACTGAATTTCAACCTGTTTCTCTTACCTTTTTCCCCTTTTTGGTAAAATAAATAGAAAAGATATAAATCAATCACTAAATGATAAATTGTCCATCATCACACATGTCCAGCTGCAGAGAAAGAGGAGAAACACAGAAAGAGCACTAGAACAACTAAACAGAGCTGAAATTCAAATCTGGTCACAAGTTTCTGAAATGCTCTCATTTTCATATTGTGACACGTTAACTTGATTTCAAGTAGATGTTGACACTTTGCAAAAATGTGCTGATGGACTTAGCAGATCAAACATAGTTCCGGGTAACGCTGATGCACCTATAACATAAAGGCAACACAGAAGTATGAATTCTGTGTAATAATTCAATTCATTTCATTTCAATTATCTTTATATGGCGCCAAATCACAACAAACTGTCACCTCGAGGTGCTTTATATTGTAATGTAAAGACCAATAAATAGGACTACCATTTTGTATTAATCATAAAACTAAAAAAAGATAAACTTATCATAAAAATATTTATTGAGGTTATGTATCAACTAAACAGGAGACTTCAGTACATTAGGACTTCTTTTTGCAACCTGCAGAAAATCTTTATTTAAAATAAATAATTTAGGAAGTAGACATGGTGTGCAGATTTTCCAGTTTATATTTGAATTCATGTTTCCTCCTTAAGTGTTATTTTAAAATTTTTTCAAAATGTATGACTTTATTGCCTCATATTAAATTATGCACAAACCTCATGGAACACTGTAGCATTTTATCATCACCAATATTTCTTGAAATTATTCTTTGTTTGCTTCTGTCTGTCAGATATCAGCTCCCAAGTCACCATCATCACAAAGACCTTCCTGCGCTACAAACAACTGAGGGTGCTGTTGGATAGCATCCGGAAATTCTATAGCAACATAAAAATCATTATTGCAGATGACAGCTTGGAACCAGAGAAAATTACTGGAGAAAACATCCAACATTACATCATGCCTCCAGCACAGGTTTGGAAACACTCTACATTTTTTCAACATTTATAATAGGTTTTTACCAATGTTTTTGAATTAAAGTGGCAATTGTGACAAAGAAGATGTATCGAAGCACAATGTCAATCAAACCAGGTAAACCTGGGAATACCGTTATTTATCTACATTTATCTCTTCAGGGCTGGTTTGCAGGCAGGAATCTGGCTGTTTCCCAGGTAACCACCAAGTACCTCCTTTGGGTGGATGATGACTTTTTGTTTACAGAGAAGACAAAGATAGAGAAATTTGTGGAGGTGATGGAGGAGATTCCTGAACTTGACGTGGTGAGAACAAAATGACTCATGCTACATGGTTCAGTTTCACTGTTAGAATAGAACAGTAACAGGAAAGGCAGCAGGATGATGGCTTTAATGGTAACCCTGCATTCAGAATTAGTGATTAGTGCAAACGACCCGGCTCTAAGAGCCGATTCTTTGTAATGAAGGAGAAGAGCCTACTCCCATTAGGGGAGAGCTGAATCTTCTAGTCAGGAACAGCTATAAAGTCAAACTCTTGGTCATTTGTTTATACTGTGCAGCACCAAAGTCAATGTCATGTGTCATATGTTAAATATACAACGGCCAAACATTTAGACAGGAGGGACAGGAGTAATGAAACACTACGAAGCCAACTGAGAGTTTTCAATTCTGCTCTAACCAGACATGAACGTGAATCATTAAAACCAGGCTTGTTTGGTTGGTGCAACTGATGCAAAGTACATTTCAGAGAATGGCCTTCGAGAGGTGTAAGAAACCTTCCAGATTGTGCTCACTTTAACCACTGGTCTTAACAAAGACCAACTGAATAGTTTGTCCGACAGACCTCAGGATAGAGTTCTTGGCTGGTCATTGGTTTTAAAAAGAAATTCAAAATAACTTTTCACAATCACCAGTTTTAAACCTTTGGTACATCTGATTGATGGCAACTAGGGATTATCACAACATTTATCAGAGAAAACGTAGCTTCACAATGCCCTTTTATAACCAGTTCTTTGGTTTCTCTCTTTTTAATAGGTAGGTGGGTCGGTAACAGGGAACCTGTTTCACTTTACTCTTCTCTATGAGAAAGGAGAGGAAAGTGAAGGGGGTTGCCTATACAGGAAGTCTGGCGGGAAATTTCATTCACTTCCTGGTTACCCACAATGCTTTTTGGCCAATGGAGTGGTCAACTTTTTCTTGGCTCGTACTGATGCTGTGCAGAGGGTGGCATTTGACCCCAAGCTACAGCGAGTAGCACATTCGGGTAAGTCCAGGTTTCAAAAGAATTTAAATTACGAATGACAGTAAGAGGATATTTTTTAAAATGGTAAATGTCTGTTTCTGACTCTAGAGTACTTCATGGATGGTCTGGGCTCTTTGATGGTTGCCTCATGTAGTCACATATCCATTGGTCATCAACCCAAAACAGCAGACAACCGCAATCCTACCTACAACGAATTCAGACACCCTCAAAGAAGTGATGGAGAATTCAAACTGCAGCTTCACTTTTTCAAAAACTACCTCAAGTGCATTAAATATGGATAGAGAACCATACAAGAACATCAGTGTTACTTGTTGTGGTTACATATTACACTTAATCTGTCCATTTACTCTTTTCTTATTTTTTGTTATTATTGTTTAGTCATAGTCCCAGGGTTATTTGACTTGAGGTTCTTAGTGAATATAGTTAACTTTGACTTTCTCTTTGGATCTCATC
This sequence comes from Pterophyllum scalare, assembly GCA_024447675.2. Taxonomy (NCBI): domain Eukaryota; kingdom Metazoa; phylum Chordata; class Actinopteri; order Cichliformes; family Cichlidae; genus Pterophyllum; species Pterophyllum scalare. The sequence continues at coordinate 69,365 of JAMQGT020012767.1, read as the reverse complement.
ATTCCTCATTTGAGTCCATTATTATTCTTGTGGAGAGTTTGTTTTCTTGTGATATTGGGGGTTTGGGGTTGTTTTAACGTCATGATTTTACTAGTATTAAGTTGCTGGTTTGCTATCCTGTGTTTTGGTTCATTTTCCTGAATAATTTAATAAATGGATGGATGGTTTCATTGCATCATTTAACTTCTGGTTATTGTCCAGGTTTTATGGAGTGCGAGAAATGGAGAGAGAAAGGACAAAAGATGCACTGTGGAAGAGAGCCAGAGATTAATAATAACTAAGAATTAAGCACAGAGTGACTTATTAACAAAGTTAAAAAGGTGAATAAAAAGAAACACAGCAGCCTAGGCCTATCATGAAGTGCAGTTAGTTTCTTTAGCCAGTAGGTTGTATCGTGTCAGGGCCCTGTGCTGTACAGCTCTTCATTAGGAGACTCTTTCTTGGATGTCTGCCACTGTGATGGTGTCTGGATCCTGTTCAGGGAGGTTGCTGTGGTCTACTCTTAGATCCACTAGCCACTGAGCCAATATATATATATACACTGTTCAAAAAAATAAAGGGAACACTCAAATAACACATTCTAGATCTGAAAGAATGAAATATTTACATTGAATACTTTGTTCTGTACAAAGTTGAATGTGCTGACAACAAAATCACACAAAAATCATCAATGGAAATCAGATTTATTAACCAATGGAGGCCTGGATTTGGAGTCACACACAAAATTCAAGTGGAAAAACACACTACAGGCTGATCCAACTTTGGTGTAATGTCCTTATGTCAGGGTTGCGCTGCTGTGTAGGCAGGAAGGAGGAAGGACCCCACATGCAGACTCTGGGAAGGTGCTGTTAACACTCACTTTATTTACAGAACACAAAAACACGGACGTGAACTCTCCTCACAAAAACACACAGGAAAGGGAGAGACGCAGGGACGACAGCAGGGAACAACCACAGAGACCACAAGACTATCAAAATAAAATAGGAAACACCAGGGAAACAAGGACGCAGACCTAACACACAAAACATAAGACACCGGGCCACCGGCCCGGGACCATGACACCTTAAAACAAGTCAAAATGAGGCTCAGTATTGTGTGTGGCCTCCACGTGCCTGTATGACCTCCCTACAATGCCTGGGCATGCTCCTGATGAGGTGGCGGATGGTCTCCTGAGGGATCTCCTCCCAGACCTGGACTAAAGCATCCACCAACTCCTGGACAGTCTGTGATATTGGTGGATGGAGCGAGACATGATGTCCCAGATGTGCTGAATCAGATTCAGGTCTGGGGAACGGGCGGGCCATTCCATAGCTTCAATGCCTTCATCTTGCAGGAACTGCTGACACAATCCAGCCACATGAGGTCTAGCATTGTCCTGCATTAGGAGGAACCCAGGGCCAACCACACCAGCATATGGTCTCACAAGGGGTCTGAGGATCTCATCTCGGTTCCTAATGGCAGTCATGCTACCTCTGGCGAGCACTGACCCACTGCCAAACCGGTCATGCTGAAGGATGTTGCAGGCAGCAGATCGCTCTCCACGGCGTCTCCAGACTCTGTCACATCTGTCACATGTGCTCAGTGTGAACCTGCTTTCATCTGTGAAGAGCACAGGGCGCCAGTGGCGATTTGCCAATCCTGGTGTTCTATGGCAAATGCCAAGCATCCTGCACGGTGTTGGGCTGTGAGCACAACCACCATCTGTGGACGTTGGGCCCTCATACCATCCTCATGGAGTCGGTGTCTAACCGTTTGTGCAGACACATGTACATTTGTGGCCTGCTGGAGGTCATTTTGCAGGGCTCTGGCAGTGCTCCTCCTGTTCCTCCTTGCACAAAGGTGGAGGTAGCGGTCCTGCTGCTGGGTTGTTGCCCTCCTACGGCCTTTTCCACGTCTCCTGGTGTACTGGCCTGTCTCCTGGTAGCGCCTCCAGCCTCTGGACAGTACGCTGACAGACACAGCAAACCTTCTTGCCACAGCTCGCATTGATGTGTCATCCTGGATGAGCTGCACTACCTGAGCCACTTGTGTGGGTTGTAGAGTCCGTCTCATGCTACCACAAGTGTGAAAGCACCACCAACATTGAAAAGTGACCAAAACATCAGCCAGAAAGCATAGGTACTGAGAAGTGGTCTGTGGTCCAAGTCACCTGATCCAGCCCTAACTATAAGCTTGATTAAAAACAAATCCCTCATGTATTATGTTCTATTGTACTGTAGCGTCTTTACCTTACAATATAGATCACCTTGAGGCAACTGTTTGTCGTAATTTTGGGGTATGTAAATAAAATTGAATTGAATTGAACCTATGTTAAAGTGTCTTCCTTATAAAAGATTAGGTACATTTTTAAGTCATGAATGTGAAATTTGAGATTGGATTAATTAGCATGATAAATGAACGAATCAATGATTTTTTCTTTTATCCTTTATGACTGAATTGCTTGCCTGGATCTCAGATACCTTGGTGCATTTGATTTCTTTTTTTTCTCATTCAAATGACAGTTTCAATGAAGCATTTGAAAGTGTCACTCGCTTATTTTGGGTAGCATTTAGAGACTCTTGTAACACTATGGTATTGTTACACTCACTATTGTACCTCTCTCCCATTCTCTTCCATATATTTTTACTGTGAACCCAAAATTTGGATTCATGACTGATCCAGTTCTGTTGGAATTTGGCATACTTCAGCCTTTTCTCCCTGTTTCACTTCCTTAAGAATGGCTTCTTGACAGCCATCCTTTGACTGAGTCTCTCTCCCTTCACCCCCAACCACTCATGGCAGATGACTGCCCTTCCCAGAACTTGGTTCTGAAAAGGTGTGGGTCATTCCAATCAGTGGTTTTCAGGTGAAGCCAATGTGGGAATTTCCCTTACTCTGTCACGTGACCTATTGAGGTCACCTAATGTGTGAGTGAGGGCTGAGGTGCCTGGGAAGGGAGCTCAGGACTGCACTGTAGATGGAGGACAGTTGGCCACCTCTGTTCAGTGATGATTGTTCACAGTGATCATAGATGACTTCTTTTACTCCTCTTTCAAACCATCTGTCTTTCCGGTCAAAAGTGTGAACATTTGCATCATTGAAAGAGTGCCCTTTCTCCTTTAAGTGCAGTTGTACAGCGTACATGTCCTATACTGGCCGGGCTCTTCTGTGTACAATGCATTTGTGAAGCGGATGTTTGGTTTCTCCAATCTAAAAGTCTGAGCACTCTGCACTGCCCTACACAGCATACACTGTGTTAATTAGTTTTTTAGGAGTTTTGCTCATGGGATGAACCAGAGTGTGGCTGGGTCTGAAGTATACTGGGATGTCATGGTTGAAGAAAATTCTCCTGAGTTTCACTGGCAAACGTGTGTGTGTGTGTGTGTGTGTGTGCGCACGTGCTGTTCAAGACAGGGTGAGATGGTGACTTTCAGTCACACTGATCTGTGCACCTCCAGACAGAACTGGCCTCCAGTTCCAGTATTTATACTTGTAGGCAGTGAATTTGTGGAAAACTGAAGTTGACCAATGTCCACAGTTTAAACAGATTCGCGCATGTTGCTGAATTATATGCTGCACACCTGTAATCTAACACTGGCCTTATTAGTTAATAAGGCCAGTGTACATGGGTTTCAGAGAATTCCTGATTTTCAATTCCAACTAAAAATCTCATCATTTTAACTCTTTCTTGCACTTGTCTACTGTTTTTTGAGGATGCACAGCCTGTGTGACTCTTTCATCAAACCACAACCCAACTGAAAATTTAAACCGATGCAAGCATGGCTTTGTGGAAATAAATATTATGGGCAAATTTTGTGAAGTTTTCTTTTTAAATATCAGATTTTAGAGATTCTATACATGCTAGTGATCCTAGAAGTTAAAAGTTATTTAAATAATGCCTCAAATAAGTACTTGGAGTCTTTTCCACACAGATGCAGAGATGAGTAGAAAGATAGGTAATATATTTTTTCTCAGATTCTGGAATATTGTTAAAAAAAAAGAAAAATAAACCCAAAACTCACAGTTTGAAAAGTGTGACTTCTTTGTATCACTCTGGTGTACAGTTGAGATAAATGAAGTATAACCTTTTATGCTTTAAAAAAAGTTTATTTTCATTGGAACTTTCTACACTTGCAGATAATGCTGTGAATTTGTTTCAACATGGTGAGGAGAGAAGGGTGAAGGAGAGAGAGATGAAAGAGGCATGGTGTGGAGAAGGGGTGAGTGTGAAAGAGATTGGGGAAAGGGGAAGAAAGGGAGGAGGAAAGAGAGGGAGGAGGAATGGGAATGGAAAGAGAAAGGGGTGGTGGGAAGGAGGGAGTGAAGAAGAAAGAGGGAGTGGAGAGGTGAAGGTTGAGAAGATGAGGAAAAAGTGGAGTGAGGGAGGATAGAAGAGGAAACTGCTGTTCAGTCTGAGAGAAGCCATCACTCTCCTCAACCTTTGCACTTCACAGTATGTTCATTTCTTGTTTGTGGGTTTCTTGTGCTACTTTATGTTTGAGCTTCTCCTTTCCATCTTTTATTTGCTGTTTCAGAGCTTTTTTTCCATCTATGTCTCACAGTTCAGTCTCTGCCATGTCTCTCTTCATTGAAACTTTGAGTATGCTTGGTGTATTGCTTATAACTCTTTCTATTTTTGCTACTTGGATTCCTCTTTTCTCTTCTTCCAGAGCTTTCGTTACTTCAAACAAGTCCGTTACATGACTCTTTCTTGGCCAGCAGTTTTCCTTTTTTCTTCTTCTTCTGCAATCTCTTTTAGTTGGGTGTTTTCAGCCTGGATGACTTTAAGGGCCACAGTGGCAAAGGGTTAGGTGCTCACCAGTCCTGCTGGGAAGTTTTGCTTCTTCAATGTGGAAATGGAAGCTACAGGTAAGGACAGAATTATTAGCCTCCCATGAAAATGTCTTTTTCTTTTTTAAAGCACTGTTAAAGTTTCTTTTCAATCAATTTGGAACAGTTCTCACAGCAGAAAAGTCATCCTCATCAGGAAGGCATTTCCTCACCCACATTAGCATCTCTGAATGTTTTTATATACTCTCCTGTTGTTTCAAAGAAACTAAAATATTTTCTTGCAATATCAGTTTTAGTTTGCACCAGTATGGGGTGCTATTACACCTGTTGACATGTATCCATAAACATAGATTCAGGCTCATTCAGTGAATGACAGATTGTAGTTTCAGGCAAATCGGACAAAGATTGCACAGACGATTGTACAAAAGAAATGTTTGGGGGTTTTTTTTTGACAGTGTTGTGGTCTCTCCAATGGAAAAAAATGGGGGTAATTCTGGTACTGACATGGCAACAGTGTGCAAAAGATGACATGCATGTGATTGACTTTTTTGATCAGATTGACATACAGAATCTTTGTACCAAATTTCATGTATTTTAAACTAAATCAAAACTTTTGTATTAGAGAAATGTCACTTTTTCCCATTAGAATAACATTGGACATTTGGGACATTGCCATGGCAAAATCTTAGAAAATTCAATATGGGTGTCATTGACTTTTTCAATCAGGATGATGTCAAGAATATTGTAACCAATTTTCATGCATTTCACAGAAACAAAAATTTGGACGTCCATACAAATATTTGCTTCTGTAGGGAGTGCTATTGCAGCTATAGCCTTGTTTCCCTAATTGTGGGTTCAGGCTGGTTTAGTACGTAAGTGATTAAATTTTTTGCCTAATCAAAGAAAGATTGTGCGAACCATTGCACAAACAGTTTTGCGGCAAGACACAAAAATGAAGGCCAAATTCATCGATATGGCAGCACGTTGAATATTCTATAAACCCCCAATAACTTTTGATGACCTGCTTGTCTAGATGATCCTGAGGGGTTTTTGTGTCATTTTGGTTAAATGCCCTAGGATGAGATCACTAAAATACGAGGTGTACGAAAATGCAGACTCTGCACTTTACAAATTTAAATCCAGGATGGCCGACTTCCTGTTTGTTGTCCGGAGTTGGTATAATATATTTTTTTGTTTTCACATGATCTCTGTATGACCTGAATTTCTACTCTAGGACTACCTTTTTGATGGGAGGCCTCCCAGAGGCACAATGTATGTTGAGTTTTATAGGGGGCGCTGTTGCACCATTTTTGTTTTTTTGTTTTTTAATGGGAACATTAAAAACTTACATTTTTCACTGGACCTGACTTCTGTGCAAAAATTGGCGATTTTTCGTATATGTTCAGGGAGTCAAATTTGCAATCATTTGTGGAAAAGAAAAATAATAATAACGGAGAATGCTAATGATTCCAATTATGCTTTTTTCCAGTCACCTTCATATATACATTTTTGGAAGGCGCTCAACCTGACCAACGCTGTCATGAGGTCCATTGTCAATGATGACGAGCAAGCTAACTCATGACGCTAACGATTTCAATTATGGGCTTTTCCATTCACCCCCCTATATACTTTTTCGAGAAGCGTTCGACCTCACCTACCTTGTTAAGAGGTTTATTGTCAATGTCAGGAGGGCTCAGGCCTAATAATAATATGCCACACTCCCGTCTGAAACAGGAAAAAGAGGACAGCCATTAGACTTTAGCATGGAAAGTGTCAGCAAAGGTCTTGCAATCTGGAGTCGCAGGTTTTCATTGTTTCTATTAATAACTACAGAATCAAACCCAAGGGCATTGTTTCCATTATTTACCTTTACTGCACCTTTATTTGTGCTGTTATGTTCCTGTGTTTAGAGCAGACAGCTGAACTCTGGTCTTGGACAGTGTGAAGCAGCATGAATGTGAAAAAAAGAAGGCCACTGATGCCCTGGATAAATAAAATTTGGTGAAAAAACAAGTTGAGCACCAGTTTATTTGAGAACAATGAGAGGAGGAAGGCGGCCATCTGAAATATCACAGAAGAAGGAGGGAAGTCAGAGGAAGAGAGTGAAGAACTCGCAGAGAGAAATACTGCCTGTCGTATCATGACTGCTGGTGATTTATGGGTAATTAATCATAGAGCGAGAGAGAACAAGGAGAGAGCCGTGACTGAAGGTGCTGTGAGGAAGTGAATGAAGGTGCTGGGAGGAAGTGGGGCATGACGGCTGGAGCGTGTTTGTGTTAATGTGCTCTCGTTGAGGTGTTTGCTGACTCAATCAGTGGGCAGCATGACATTAATTTTTTGTTTTCAGTCCCTGAAGCCAGATTCCTCAGGCTGGGAATCCCAAGCAGCTTTAAATGCACTCTAAGCCACTCACTGACTAAAACACAAAGAAAAAGATGCAGGTTTACTGCGCAGACCCAGAAACTGCATCCATCTTTGATATACAGTCTGTGGATGAGTCAGGATGTTTCTGTTCAGTGTTTTTCACCAACACACAAATACACACAGTGACGCTGATGTATCCACTGTAAATCATCACCTGCCACATTCCCGGCATTCCATACGCTCCCTACTGTTAATCTTTGTTAACCTTTAATTCTTCTAATTACCATTAAAGTATATTTTACACAGCAGTCTCTTTTCCACAGCTCTTCTGTCTCCTCTGGACCTTCAGTTTAAACCAGTCGTCTCAAACTCAAATCACCTGGGGGCCACTGCTGGTTCTGTCATCTCAGCGAAGAGTCACTGTGTTTTATATATATATATATATATATATATATATATATATATATATATATATATATATATATATATATATATATATATATATATATAAAAACGTATTGAATGAATTCAGTGACTGAATCTCAGCATCAACCGCTTTACAGCTTTGATTCAAACTCACCTATGCTTCACTGATATAACCTGTGGGTGACCATGAGCACAACCTCTGTGCACCAACATAGAGCTTTACTGTAGTATACAATACAGTAATATACAATAATATAAAATAATATTCAGTAATACACAATACAGTACAGCAAACTGACCTGTTTTCATACAATCTTTGAATTACATAAAGACACTTTGTGTTTGCTGATATTTGTTGAGCATCTAAAAAACGTTGCATTTAAAACTATCTGCCACATATTGCTTATTTTATTTTCGCTAGATGCTGAAGTACCGTGAGCACAACTTACAGACATCTGCACCCACTGTAACCCCTGATTATACACTATACTTATTTATATACTATAAATGATAGAGAAATTATATGGGTTTGCCTCTTTAATCTGTATGTGATAACCCCCGGTGATGAAGCATCGTCTTATGTGTTATTGCAACCCGGTCTCACGGCAGACCGGGTTGGTTATTGTTCTGCTATTAAGGCTCAGATTGGTTTGATGTTTGACGGCGCAGTGACCAGAAATGCAAACTTCTCTCAGACCTGTTAAATTTAAAATAACGAGTCTGTTTGGAAGTGTAAGAAGTCGAAAGTACAGATATTTGTATAAAAATGTAGGGAGCAAAAGTAAAAAGTAGTCAGAAAGCTCTGACAGAGCGGATTAATGCAGTATTTATGTAAAACAGTGTTTGTCAACAGAGCAACGCAGTGGAATAAACTCTTCTTTTCGGTGGATAAATACAATATATCCCCGGTGTTGTGAAATATAAATGGTAAATGGACTAGCTCTTATACAGCTGTTTTCTACTCTACACTGAAAGCGTTTTATATGAGCGTTACGTAGGTCAGCCAGCCCAGTTCGTTAAGGCCGTTACACACCGGACGCATTGCGTTTTCACAAATAAATCGTCCGCATAAAATGCACTGTGAAAAAAATTAAGTCGACATCAAGCGATGATATAATGAGGTCCCGATGTTTCTAAACAAGAGAAGGAAGAAACAGAGATTCTGGGTTCATCCAGGGAGAGTTCATGGTTTGATCCCGGAGCTGAAGCCTGTGATACTCCAGGGTGTCAGTGGGCAGTTTGAGCTCTTGTTCAGAGAGTTGGGATCACATCTGAGCCACAGAAATTATTTCAGCGCCGACCGACCTGGAGCCAGTGTGTAGCTGTGTGTCTGAGGTAACATTGTATTATTTTACTGCTCCCACATCACTGTTTATTCAGTGTATCGTGACGCGTTTTGTGCTGTAAGCTCACATGTTGCTAAGTGCAGTGCTTTGATTGGTCAGATGGTTGTTTGCTTGTGAAAGTCAACAAAATCAAACTTGATCCTGAAAAAATAAATGCCCATATTCGTCCTGTGAAATGACTGTCGGTGTGAATGGCTGCATTAAGAACAGGTGAGTCCGCAAAATATTTATTTATAATGCACGAAACATTTGCAGGAAATTTGCGCTCCCGGTGTGAAATGGCGTTTCGACAGGTAGGGAACCAGTGAAGACTGTGAGTTTAATTTTAGCAGAAACATATAACATGAGCGACACAAGCATCGTGACGTGTGTCAAGAGTGAATCATAGATGGATTTAATGAAGAGAATCTGCCCGTTTTTCAAAATAAAATGTTGTCCAGACTCATAATAAATAAAACAGAAATAATGTAACTTATTTTTTCAGTGTGGCCCAGTACCAAATGACCTACGGACAGTACCTGGGGATATCTGATTTAAATTACACAACAAATTCTTAACTGAAGGGGAAAGGGAAATTTTAAAAAAGTAACTTAAATTGGCCAAATTGTATTATACTTTGACATCAGTTCACGGGCCGAAGTGGCCTGCAGGCCGGGAGTTTGAGACCCCTGGTTTAAACCCTCCTCATTCCTTCTGTTGCGCTTTTTCTCCCATGCAGCAAACATCGATCATGTGGCCCACAGGCCCACCTACCTGCTCACGCAAAGTGCACGCACTGCATGAGCCTTTCCCAACCACTCAGTTTGTTTGCACAAAACATCAGGTAGCTTACGTTACAGCATGTGCTCCTGTGAACTCTCACTGTGCTATAAATAAAGTTTGTAGCCTGAAGAATCGCTTTCTTTTGCTGTTCTTCAAACGAGTCGTGAAAGTCCAGCTTAAAGCCTTCAGATCAGCGTCCATCAGGTTGTTCAGGTGTCTCTGTGTTACTCTGTTTGTCAAAAGCACTGCTGTGTCAACAGCAAACATGGCTCATGTTGGAAAAATGTTGAATATTGCTCACAATCAGGCAGCTTTTTCCTCCACAGAAGACCTCAGCTGGAGCAGTCACTTCTCTCAGAACCTGGTAGCCGGAAGCGTTAGCATTAGAACCATAGCTGTGACACAGCTGCTCCCACAGACTGTCTACACAGCTGACATTTGACGTCAAGCCTACCTCATTATGACCACATGATTTAATAGTCTTAAAATGATTAAGCTGATATTTATAAAAGAGAAAAATCAACTGCAAATAAAACTGCTGTCTTTCACCACGGCTGATGTGAGGACAACTCTACGCAGAGTCAACCCATGGAAAGCTGCTGGACCAGACAACATCAGGTCTCATCAGGAAGAACGATGAATCAGCATACAGAGAGGAGGTGCAGCGACTAACGGACTGGTGTAGAGTCAACAATCTGTCTCTGAACGTTGACAAAACCAAAGAGATGGTTGTGGACTTTAGAAGGACGAGAGGTGATCACTCACTGCTGACCATTGATGGCTCTACCGTGGAGATCGTCAAGAGCACCAAGTTCCTCGGTGTTCACCTGGCAGATGATCTCATCTGGTCCTCCAACACCAGTTCCATCACAAAGAAAGCCCAGCAGCGTCTCTACTTTCTAAGGAGACTGAGGAAGGCACATCTTCCATCTCCAATCCTCACTATGTTCTACAGAGGAACCATCGAGAGCATCCTGAGCAGCTGCATCACTGTCTGGTTTGGGAACTGCACTGTGGCTGATCGCAAGTCCCTTCAGCGGATAGTGAGAACAGCTGAGAAGATCATTGGTGAGGTTCTTCCTTTCATAACGGACATTCACACTACACGCTGCACTCGCAAAGCACTCAGCATTGTGGGTGATCACACACACCCCTCACACACACACTTCCAACTTCTGCCATCTGGGAAAAGGTATCGAAGCATTCGGACCAGAACATCCAGAACCTGCAACAGCTTTTTCCCACAAGCTATCAGACTTCTCAACAATCTAGTCTGAACTGGACACACACACACACACACACTTTCAATGACAAAAACACTCTTCAGTGTTTGTCCCCCCCACACCCGTAATTATTGTCTACAGTTTCATATTTGTCTGTATTGTTCGTATTTATTGTGTACTGTCTGGCGCCCTTGCACATGTTCGCACAAGAGCACTTTAATGTTTACTGTTTACTGTTGTGTGTATTGTTCTATGTAGCACCTTGGTCCCGGAGAAACGTTGTTTCGTTTCACTGTGTACTGTGTATATGGTTGAAATGACAAATAAAAACTCTTTAACTTTAACTTTTTAAGAAAGCCTTAAGACCATCAGCCAGCGCTGTTTGCAGGGCCATGAGCATGTGTGCACATGTGGAACATGGAGCAAGTGATTCAATGCTGGGGTGGGCATGCAGCTGTCATTATGTGTGGCCATGGGTCTTCATTGGTCTTGGGGGGCTGCGGGTGGCCCAGGCCTCCCAGGTCTCTTCCTGCCCTCATTATTAAGTACATTTCATGACAGAGACGCAGACATTCAAAATCTCTCACACAAACACACACCGCAACACAGCAAGATTGTTGATTTGTATAGCCATGTTTTTTTTTGTTTGTTTGTTTTTTAATAGCAGTTGGTGAACCATTGTGGTTTTCTACTTGTGTGCTGTCCTTTCTGTCCTGTTATGGCATTCTTCATATTTTTTCCCCTTTTTCTTTTTTCTTTCTTGCTTTTATCTCCACCAGTCAATTCTAGTAACAAAGCAGCCACAAAAATGAAGGTGTTTGTGTTGGGGGGGGGGGCTTGGGATATTGGGAGAAAGAAAGAAAGTAAGAACGAAAGAAAGAATGATCCTCCCACCTCTTTTGCAACTATTTTTGCCCTAATTTGAAGGCCTTGTCCTAAACTTTTATCTAAATACATTTAGTCATCCCTGGTTTAGTAAAGACATATTCCAACAAAAATATATTTTCATTATTAACAATACTCATTGAATCAAAATGATTTTAAGCATGCTGTAAGCGATTTACATTCTGTCATTAACTTTAACATTTCTACAAATACTCTTTGATAACCACATCCTAGGACAGACTGTTATGATCCAGGATCATGTGTTCTGCTTAGGTCATCCCACGGGGGTGAGTGGGTGCGTCTGGTTTCTCTCCTCCTGTGTGTGTGTGTGTGTGTGTGTGTGTGTGTGTGTGTGTGTGTGTGTGTGGTGCTGTAACAGGTGGAGCCGGTGGATTGGCCAGGCTGAGGACGTGCCAGCCAATTGGATAATTAGATAAGATAGCTGCCTCAAAAGCTCCAGCTGACAGCCACCTCAACCCTCTCCTCCAGGCCCAACCAGAGTCAGCAGTTTGCCGTTTGTCTGTGATTCTAGTGTGCTCATTGTTGTGATAGTTTGTAAGCTTTGTACATAGTTTTGTAAATCGTAACCTGTAATAGACATCCAGTGTAAATATTGAGCACTGCAGCAGGGATGTAGGAGGGAGAAGACATTTTTTTATACCACAGTTTTCTCTTGTTTATGGGTAGGAGCAGAGGTAAGATGCTTGTCTTTTGTTTGCTTTTTTGTTGGTAGGTTAAATTAGGGACATTCAGCACCATTTTGTTTGTTATTCTGGCATTGCCCACCTCTGAAGCAAAGAAATAAACTGCTGCATGTTATGCCATTAGTGTTGCTGACTTTTCTTGAGCGTGGTTCAAGTTGGGGAGTAGCAGACCATGCTATGCCCCATTTTCCCCTAGACTTGGGACGTAACACAGACATAAAAATTTCCATGATAAACAAATTAGAGAAAGTACATGCCACACTATTGTACAAGCGTGTATGCTTCATAATGTCTTTCTATTTATACTTAAGCCAAATATACTGCATACTTACAAGGTATTCACATCACATTATACTCATGTATGTACAGTAATATTACTACATGATGCACCCATACTACATAATCTTCTGATATCAATGCATTATGCATAACACTATAATCATAGAGCAACCATGTACAAAACATAATGCAACTGTGTTTTACATTTGAACAATATTACTGAGCAGTAGGTATGGCTTTAATATTGTTCAATTATGAGTCATATTCTGTACTATTTATGGACATGAGTCATCTTTACTAACATGAAAGACGATGCTCAGCCAATCTGCAGTTGGCATTACAAGTTTATTAATTCGAGCTGATATTACTATAAATAAACTGGCTCTTTATCTAAAAATTTGTGATTCCTGTTTTTTTTTTCACTATCTACCTACTGCCATTTGTGCTGTGACCTAGGTCAGTTGCTAGATATGGGGAATCCCTACTTTCATTGATAATAGTCAATAATAGCCAATCACACATCACAATATGATAACATGATTAGGCTAAGCCAATGAGGCACAAGAAAAAGGCTGCCCATCATTAGCATACATTATAATAGCATTAGCAGCCTGATATCCTCCATGTTGTTTACACTCCACTTCAGATAAATACAGCCAAAGGGTACTAAACATTCATGTTTATGGATATCATGTAGAGTGAAGAGGAAAGACCAAACATGCCAAATTTCATGGCTCAACCTAGGTCCCACAAAGACCCAGTGCAGAATTTCAATTACTGCTAACCAAGCTAGCACCTCTGAGCAGCACCGACAGAGAAGCAGCATCGTAGCCATGCAGCAAGGTGACAACCATAATGTACCGTTTTCACTGAAAAAATAACTGCTGGCTAGTTAATGTACAGGAAGCGGAAGAATGCACTTATAAATTTGTTGCACCTTGAATCTTGAACCTGACATTAAACAAAAAATAAAAATTAATAAAAAATGTGCAAAACCATTCAAAAAACAAATTTAAATTAAGTGAATTAGAGGGGGAAAATTTGAAATGAAATGAACTAAAGTATAATATAAAGTCCCAAACTATTAGAACCTTGCTTTAGCTGCCGTTTTACTCATTTTCCATTGAGTCCTTGTGCCTTACCAATTTCAGAGCATTGTTTGTTTGTTTGTTTGTGTCAGAAAACTTCTTCAATTATCAAATAATCAGGCCCACTCAACCAGCTCTTGTAGTAAGCATTTAATTCTTGAAAGAAAGAGGAGCCGTCGCTCTCAGTTCATGCATTAGCAAATGTACACTGGGCAGTCCCAGTGAGTCACTCTTTATACAAATAGAATTCATACAATAAAACTGCCAAGAGAGCCAGGTAAAGACAGAAAACAGGCTTCATGACTTCCTGCAGGACTGGAATGTGATGTTTATGTCTCTGAAATTCCCATCTCTGGAAAAGTCATGGAGACAAGAACAATTTAAAGGTTGTTTACCGCTCACTAGTCCCTGTCTCCAACATGTTCACAAAAGTATCAATACTTTTTAGGGTACTGACCAAGTTCTGTTGATACTAAGCTGGCAACTCATGTAATCTGAAGAAAGGAGTGTAAATAAGCGGCACAGTAGACATACCATAAATATAACAATTTAAGTAGAACTACAGTATCAAGAAGCATATAGTAGCATTGATCTTTGCACAAGGTGAACATGCTGAAATAACACTGCACAGGAGACAGAAATTAGACTGCATAGCAGAGAGGCAGCAAAATCGTGCTGGATGAGTTAGTGCAAAAGAATGTGTGTTTTGGTCTGATGTTTTGTGCCTACATGACCCAGATGAGGCCAGTAGCTGGCGACAGTGAAGGCCACAGGAGAAGGAACTGATAAGTATGCTACACGTCCCCCGCTATACAACGCAGCATCTTGCATTTTTCAGTAACTGTGTAACTGTGTCTAATCCTGTGTATAAAAGTAGGGCTAAGATAGAGAACGGTGTCAGACTTGTGTGAAGCTGCACCGATTGACTGTATTAGACAGCTTCGACAATTCTGAACCAGAGTACTCTGTAAACCTGTTTGAGATGGCTTTATTAAATTTAGTAATTGACTCCTTATCCTATGTGTTGTGTGGAATCTTTCCGATTAAAGAACACGCAGAACCTGAGGTAATGTTCAGGATTCTTTCACTGGTCAAAATATAAAGGTTTTAGTTTGCTCATGGGGTAAAATGGTTTAAATTAATAAGAAAATGTTTCAACTGTGGATAAGCTGAAGAAAATGGATGTAATGATGCATAGATAATGTTATTACATTTACAAAGGAAAGCATGAACCAAAACACAAGATAGCAAAACAGCAACTCATTACTAGTAAAATCATAAAGTAAAAACAAACATCAAAGTGTCAACAATATCACAAGAAAACATGTATATGTGTAAATATAATATAAATATAATATAAGCACAACAAGTAACACTGATGTTCTTGTATGGTTCTCTATCCATATTTAATGCACTTGAGGTAGTTTTTGAAAAAGTGAAGCTGCAGTTTGAATTCTCCATCACTTCTTTGAGGGTTTCTGAATTCGTTGTAGGTAGGATTGCGGTTGTCTGCTGTTTTGGGTTGATGACCAATGGATATGTGACTACATGAGGCAACCATCAAAGAGCCCAGACCATCCATGAAGTACTCTAGAGTCAGAAACAGACGTTTACCATTTAAAACAAAATCCTCTTACTGTCATTCGTAATTTAAATTCTTTTGAGGCCTGGACTTACCCGAATGTGCTACTCGCTGTAGCTTGGGGTCAAATGCCACCCTCTGCACTGCATCTGTACGAGCCAAGAAAAAGTTGACCACTCCATTGGCCAAAAAGCATTGTGGGTAACCAGGAAGAGAGTGAAATTTCCCCCCAGACTTCCTGTATAGGCAACCCCCTTCACTTTCCTCTCCTTTCTCATAGAGAAGAGTAAAGTGAAACAGGTTCCCTGTTACTGACCCACCTACCTATTAAAAAGAGAGAAACCAACTCAAACAAAGTCTGGTTATAAAATGGGATCATAAAGCTACGTCTTCTCTGATAAATTCTGTGATAATCCCTAGTTGCCATCAATCAGATGTACCAAAGGTTTAAAACTGGCGATTGTGAAAAGTTCAGAGTGTCATACCTTATGTGAAATATGATCATAATGGTATGATTCTAGTCTGTCTTTGTATGTGATTGGCCAGATGGTGTGCCCATCAAAATGAAGTCCCACCCCTGCCTGCAAGGATTCTCATTAGACCTGAGCAGGAGCAGCTGAAGATTCAGCTCTCCCCTAATGGGAGTAGGCTCTTCTCCTTCATTACAAAGAATCGGCTCTTAGAGCCGGGTCGTTTACACTAATCACTAATTCTGAATGCAGGGTTACCATTAAAGCCATCATCCTGCTACCTTTCCTGTTACTGTTCTATTCTAACAGTGAAACTGAACCATGTAGCATGAGTCATTTTGTTCTCACCACGTCAAGTTCAGGAATCTCCTCCATCACCTCCACAAATTTCTCTATCTTTGTCTTCTCTGTAAACAAAAAGTCATCATCCACCCACAGGAGGTACTTGGTGGTTACCTGGGAAACAGCCAGATTCCTGCCTGCAAACCAGCCCTGAAGAGATAAATGTAGATAAATAACGGTATTCCCAGATTTACCTGGTTTGATTGACATTGTGCTTCGATACATCTTCTTTGTCACAATTGTCACTTTAATTCAAAAACATTGGTAAAAACCTATTATAAATGTTGAAAAAATGTGTTTCCAAACCTGTGCTGGAGGCATGATGTAATGTTGGATGTTTTCTCCAGTAATTTTCTCTGGTTCCAAGCTGTCATCTGCAATAATGATTTTTATGTTGCTATAGAATTTCCGGATGCTATCCAACAGCACCCTCAGTTGTTTGTAGCGCAGGAAGGTCTTTGTGATGTTGGTGACTTGAGAGCTGATATCTGACAGACAGAAGCAAACAAAGAATAATTTCAAGAAATTACAGATTGATAAAATGCTACAGTGTTCCATGAGGTTTCTACATCACATTTAATATGATGAGGCTCTGAGTGAACTTCAAGAAATTTCTAGGAAGAAAGTCCTAGCTTGGCAAAGATTTCAGGAGAATTCTCAGAACAACCTTCAACAAGCAAAGAACAGAACATTTAACACCTCCAGGTCTTAAAAAGTGAAGCCAGGAAAAAGCAAATCCTCTAGAAGTCCTAGTGTACTGAAGTCTCAAAATATTACCATCCTGCTTACTTGATTTATAACCTCAATAAACATTTTCTTGATAAGTTTATCTTTTTTCAGTCTTAGTTAATACAAAATCCTGTTTTATTTCTTGTTTTTTTGGTAAATGGTGGTCCTATTACACAAGATTTATACGACTGAGTTAAATCTACGTCATAGGTGCATCAACATAGCCCGGAAATACACTCCTCAAAAAAATAAAGGCAACACTCAAATAACACATCCTAGATCTGAATGAATGAAATATTCTCATTGAATACTTTGTTCTGTACAAAGTTGAATGTCCTGACAAAAAAATCATCAATGGAAATCAAATTTATTAACCAATGGAGGCCTGGATGTGGAGCCACACAAAAAATTAAAGTGGAAAAACACACTACAGGCTGATCCAACTTTGGTGTAATGTCCTTAAAACAAGTCAAAATGAGGCTCAGTATTGTTTGTGGCCTCCACGTGCCTGTATGACCTCCTTGCAATGCCTGGGCATGCTCCTGATGAGGTGGCAGATGGTCTCCTGAGGGATCTCCTCCCAGACCTGGACTAAAGCATCCGCCAACTCCTGGACAGTCTGTGGAGTTGGTGGATGGAGCGAGACATGATGTCCCAGATGTGCTCAATCAGATTCAGGTCTGGGGAACGGGCGGGCCAGTCCATAGCTTCAGTGCCTTCATCTTGCAGGAACTGCTGACACACTCCAGCCACATGAGGTCTAGCATTGTCCTGCATTAGGAGGAACCCAGGGCCAACAGCACCAGCATATGGTCTCACAAGGGGTCTGAGGATCTCATCTCGGTACCTAATGGCAGTCATGCTACCTCTGGCGAGCACATGGAGGGCTGTGCGGCCCTCCAAAGAAATGCCTCCCCACACCATTACCGACCCACTGCCAAACCGGTCATGCTGAAGGATGTTGCAGGCAGCAGATTGCTCTCCACGGTGTCTCCAGACTCTGTCACATCTGTCACATGAGCTCAGTGTGAACCTGCTTTCATCTGTGAAGAGCACAGGGCGCCAGTGGTGAATTTGCCAATCCTGGTGTTCTCTGGCAAATGCCAAGTTTCCTGCCCGGTGTTGGGCTGTGAGCACAACCCCCATCTGTGGACGTCGGGCCCACAGCCCGGTGTTGGGCTGTGAGCACAACCCCCATCTGTGGACGTCGGGCCCTCATACCATCCTCATGGAGTCGGTTTCTAACCGTTTGTGCAGACACATGCACATTTGTGGCCTGCTGGAGGTCATTTTGCAGGGCTCTGGCAGTGCTCCTCCAGTTCCCCCTTGCACAAAGGCGGAGCTAGCGGTCCTGTTGCTGGGTTGTTGCCCTCCTACGGCCTCTTACACGTCTCCTGGTGTACTGGCCTGTCTCCTGGTAGCGCCTCCAGCCTCTGGACACTACGCTAACAGACACAGCAAACCTTCTTGCCACAGCTCGCATTGATGTGCCATCCTGGATGAGCTGCACTACCTGAGCCACTTGTGTGGGTTGTAGAGTCCGTCTCATGCTACCACGAGTGTGAAAGCACCACCAACATTCAAAAGTGACCAAAACATCAGCCAGAAAGCATAGGTACTGAGAAGTGGTCTGTGGTCCCCACCTGCAGAACCACTCCTTTATTGAGTGTGTCTTGCTAATTGCCAATAATTTCCACCTGTTGTCTATTCCATTTGCACAACAGCATGTGAAATTGATTGTCAATCAGTGTTGCTTCCTAAGTGGACAGTTTGATTTCACAGAAGTTTGATTTACTTGGAGTTATATTGTGTTGTTTAAGTGTTCCCTTTATTTTTTTGAGCAGTGTATTATGTTTGGTCTGCTAAGTCCATCAGCACATTTTTGCAAAGTGTCAACATCCACTTGAAAAGAAGTTAATGTGTCACAATATGAAAATGAGAGCATTTCAGAAACTTGTGACCAGATTTGAATTTCAGCTCTGTTGTTCCAGTGCTCTTTCTGTGTTTCTCCTTTTTCTCTGCATCTGGACATGTGTGATGATGGACAGTTTATCTTTTATTGCTTGATTTATGCTTTTTCTATATATTCCCCCAAAAGGCAACAAAGTAACAAGAAATAGTTTGGAATTCAGTCTTCTCCAAATAAAAAGCAATATTGGTCTCTGGGGAAATACTACATTTTTATTTATTTATATTTATTTTTGAAATGTTAAGTGCTGTTAACATTAAAAAAAGGAAATATCAGATTTCTCAGCTCCTAGAGGGTCAAGAAAGGACACCAATGAGTCACTCTAAAAACTTACAGTTAGTCAATGAATAGCTTGATTTTAAAGGGTGTGTATGTCTGCCGTGACATCAAACCAAAGAACCACCTACAGAACAGAGAAGAACCATTCTGTACCCATAAATAACTGAACATGGACTGGACTTTTAACCCCTGATGAAGAGTTTACGTGTACCTGTTCCCATGTTGTATAGGACGGGTATGTGAGGCTGCTGGATGGCAATTGGAAACACTGCTTCATGGTTCTCAAACTTAAAGGTGGCTAAACACAAAAATAAAATTTAGTCTAGGTACAGTACAAAGAGGTCTAATTAAATAAAGACAAACATATAATTTATAACACATGTAAAACACTTTGCTTAAAGTCAATTCTTCTTTCACTTATTTTGAAGATTACCTACAGGACACAGAAAGTCATTAATGCTCACACAGAAATACACAGGGCATTTCATAGATTTGAGTTCTCATCTAAAAGTTAGGATTTTTAGCTTGTTTCTTAAATGCATACCCAGGTCTCCAGTGTTTATATGGTAGACGGTGCTTTTATAGGACACTTTGGCCAGAAGGTCGTTGAGGATCGGTAGGCTGCTGGACTCAATAATCAGTTCTTTCTCACCAGAACCTGTGAATTAAAACCACTGAATTTTACAGCAGCCTTCAAATTACTTGGTTAATGCATTAAGGTTAAGAGGCAATAGGCATACCAAGTTTGCTTTATGTAAATTCATAGTAATATAATTCTGTTGGTGGTTTCTCAGAAGGGACATAAACTAATGCAGGATAAGGTTTTATTCCAGAATAGTTAATTCTGTCCTAAAAAGTGGCTTTCCAAAACACAAATTTATTGCTGATAACAGACACCTCGACTATGGAGTCCTGAACTATACAAATTAGTATTAATGTAAAACCACAGCAGGCAGAAATGAGCTTCCTTCGAAGGGTGGCTGGCCTCTTCCTTAGAGATAGGGTGAGGAGTGCGGCCAACCGGGAGGGGCTCAGTGTAGAGACGCTGCTCCTCCGCATCAAGAGGAGCCAGTTAAGGTGGCTCGGGCATCTGATTAGGATGCCTCCTAACCACCTCCTGGATGAGGTATTCTGGGCATGTCCCACCGGGAGGAGGCCCCGTGGTAGACCCAGGACACGCTGGAGAGATTACATCTCTTGTTTGGCCTGGAAACGCCTTGGGGTCCCACCGGATGAGCTGGTGCAGGTGGCTGGGGAGAGGGAAGCCTGGGCTTCTTTGCTTGGGCTGCTGCCTCTCTGACCCGGCCCCAGATAATCAGAAGAGGATGGATGGATGGATGGATGGATGGATGGATGGTAAAACCACCCGTGCTTATTTTAATGAGCTGGACCAAAGTTAATGATAAAACACAGACTGGACCCAGAAAAATCTCAAACTGTGTGAAACTAGAAAGGTAACTCCAAGGAAAACAAAAGAGAAGAGACTGTGATGGAAAAACTTTACAGAGTAGGAGAAACCTCTTTAAAGTGAACATCTTCAAGTCACTGCAATTAAACAACTTAAGGTAAGATCCATTAATTTTTATCACCTTACTTTTTTGTGAAATCACTGTTTTGACATTACAATGCCTATGCTAACTAGGTGTTATGGGAAGGTATATAAAAATGATCTAAAACAACTGCTGCTGAAGCCTGAAGACAGAAGTTTACAATTGGGGGAAGGCCAGTTGGCTGAGTTACTGACAGAGCCAGCAACCTTTTGAGAACATACCAGATGATGACTACCTAGACAGTTCAGCTGAAGGATCACGTGTGCCTACACTGAGTATATGAAAACTCTTTATTTTGCCATTTCATATTCTTAGCTGAACGTGAAAAGCACTGCTTCATATCCATGAAAGGCTAAATTTTTTATTTCATGAACATAAATTATCTAAAACTAAAGTATCTTCAGGAGGAGCATGAAATGAAAATAAAGATACTACAACTGGAAATGAAGATAAAGGACAGAGGCATGCAACACTGTCAAATTTTATATCAAAACTTAAATCTCTGAAATATTAGTTTAATAACACATGCTGGGTGCCATGATTATTTTTGGTGAGGTATCCAACAAAATTTCATTGGGCTCTGCAATGACAATAAAGAGATCTTTTCTTGTCTTAGCTGTGGAACTTCACCTTGGACAGTGGCCACTTCAGGTGGAGTCTCTGTGTTCAGGATACCTTTAGCCACATTAAGGAACACCTAGAATAGAAACAGCCAAATAATCTAAAAAGCACAGAGATAACTTATACCATTGATCTGTAAAACCAACAGTAAACACTGTAAAATGTATATATATATATATTTGAGTTCATGCTTTATTGTTAATAAGCCTCCAAGAAAGATAGTAGAATTTGTATGTATAAGTATGCATTTCTTTATGAATTATTATTTTTTGTTGTTGTTCATCACCCAAACTGAATGAAAGCCAGTTCCACACCACAACCTCAAACCCAAGAACTGATGCCCCTAAAAGCACTGCCCTCTGTTTCTGCAGGATTTTATACAGCTGTAAGAAGGCTGAAAGAACATAAGCTCCACCACTAACCCCTTCTTGTCAGGTTTACAGATAAAAAGCTTGGTTACACCAGAAATCATTTTAATGAAATTCATTCATATGTTATGAAATATTCACTTTATGAATTCTGATGTCATGGCAACTATCCGCAGGAATGGTTCTTAAACAGTATCGATCAAACTGTAAGGGTTCGCCAGAGCAGTCATACAGTATCTTCATGATACTTGTCAAATGATTCTTGAAAAAAAATTATTAAAAAAAAGCTCAACCATCTGCTGCAAAAGTTTGTTCACATTTTGGAGCATCCATTTTCCCTCCAAACATAAAATTCTTTGTTACTGGTTAAATATACAAATTTTCATGTCAATATTCCCTCAGTTCCTTCAACAAGGACAATCTGCACGGATCGATTTTGCCTCTAACAGCTAGCACCATTGTGCATTCAGATTCTATTGAGACAAACTGACTTTGTGATAAAATAATGTTTACATTTTTAAACACTGGTGTGCCCGGGCTCTTTTTGGTGATTTGAAAGCCAATAATGACTATGAAAATTATATACAGCAAGCTGTGTTGTCCAGAAAAAATAATGCAGTACAATTATTTGAGAAGTAGTATGCATTGCATCAAATAGTCTTTTGGCATGAAAATGAAAAATGTAAACTAAAGTTCAGAATAAGATATTGGCTTTCAAATATTTTCAGTACCAAGCTGTAGCACCCCAATTTTAACAGCTAGATGGCTGCTGTACACAGACTAAAAAAGAAATGTCACAGTAAAGTATCTTCATTCCAAAGCCACAGAATTATTTGTGCAAAAGCATAAATTTAAATCCAGAGTTCTTGTTGCCCCAAATTTTCACACCAAAGGAGCTGAGATCAAAGTCCTCGAGAGCCTGTAGGCTTATAACAGTCACGTTTAGTACATTCAAAATGAAATACAATAGAATCTTTCCTGAAATTTGTTGACTTTTGTAAAAACAAATTAACTATAACTATCTAACTTTATACTCAGCAGCCATCTTGCCTGCAGCAGCTAACCTTTGCCATTCAGTGAGAGAGATTTGGGTGAGAACTGTGTGTGATATCACACCAACCTTGTAGCTGTTCCTTTTGTCTGCATGAAGACCTAAACCTGAAATTAAAATTACATTTCACTGTCACACAGTCTTATTGAAAGACACACATTTAGATCCTCTTATACAAAATCAATTTTTCCAGCCAAAAGATCAAGAAAGTGTCTAAAAATCCTATTTGAATAACTCAGGCCCTGATTAATTTTTCTATGAAATAAGTTTACTTGATGCTGCTGATTAACTGATGAACTCTACTTCTTTGCGCAGGTATTTGTTCAGTGCAGTTTGTTGATTTATGAGCAAAATTCTACAGAAACTACCTGGATCAATTTCAGGAAACTTGGTGGAGAGGTGAAGCATGGGCAATGGAAGAAGTGAATCTGGAACACTTTCAGGAACAACTATGAAGCAGGACTTTGGCCTTGATGCTTACTATTTTATTTTATTTTTATTATTTGCTGTGACAATTTTTTGTCAACTACAGTCTGATTATTTTTCATTTTCCATCACTCAGATGAAGGCATATTCTTCAACTTCCTACTACAATTTGCTTTGAAACATAAAAATTTTAACATTGCTGTCTGAGGCATATTGAGCTTGGCATACCTGGTATAACAGTGGAGGTCAAAGGTTGCACTATATAGCCCTGGATAGGATACTGCAGAGGAGAATTGGGTAGAGCGTACAGCAGCTTAGACAGCACTGAATAGGTCCTGTTGAGGAGATGGTACAGGGAAGATTACACAAAAGGGTATTTTTGACTACTCCAATATAACACACACACACACACACACACACGTCATTTAATCTGTATTATTAATCATGTTAAAATGCACAAACACAGCAGTGTTATCTGCAAGTTTGGCCACCTTGATGTGCAATAACCAGGGTAAACAGTGTTGTGTAATAACAAGTGCTGTAATGATTACACAAAAATGCATTGCTTTATTTATTTTGTCCTGGCACAGCCCATAAAGGAACGAACATTATAGTGGTTCTACTGTCGGAATTATCACAGATAGAAATGTACCTACATACTGCTCATCTCTGCTTTTGCTACCTGTTGAAAATCAGGCTTTGGATTAATTAAGAACTTTGTAGTGAAAGTCAGGACATAATTGTTTGTTTAGTAACTGTAATGCTCTGTGGTACTATTACAGAGACATGTAATATAATTAAAGTAACACTTTACCGTGGAACACTGGTAATAACTTCAAATGAAGATTTAGAATGCAAGCCTCTTAATGCCTCCGTGAAAATTCAGAGAATGTTATCAAGTGAACTCCATCAATGCGTAGTATGAGATAAAAAAAAAAAAAAGCACACATTTTTTGTAGATAATTATTTTTGGTTGTTTCTTTATTTTTGATACATTATAATATTTTATAATAATAATATATTTATAATAATTTTGATTTATCTTTAGCATAGATGGTGTAGTTATTCAGAAAGGCCTTCTTTTTATTGTTTATTCTGCTTTTATAATTTTTTAAAAAGCTTTTATCGTTTTTAATCATTTTAGCTTCTTTACAAATATTGCAACAATTTTTAATGTCCAATTCCAAAGACTTTCTTCCGCAAATAGAAAAAAATGCACACAACAGCAGATTTCTGCATTTAAAGTGAACTTACTGAACCTGAGCATTAATAAAATGCTTATTTCAAACAAAAATGCCAGACAGCCTCAGAGGTTTTGCATCTCAACTCTTCTAATTAGAAATTGAAAGTTTACCTATGCCTGTGTTGCTTTAAAATGTACAATATGACAGATGATTAAAACAGTGTGAATTTCAGTGTTACATATGTGATTCAGGACATGAACAGGGCAATCTCAATGACTCAGATCTTGCTGAGTATTTAGTAAAGCAAACTAAAAAAAAAAAAAAACTATGTGTAATAAAGATGAATAAGGCCTGAAACAGAAGGGAAAAAGTGGTAATACTGCATTTTTGTCAACAATCGCAATTTTTTTTGAGAGTAAAAAGCCAACCCCTGCTGTTCATTTGAGGATCTCACAGGGTTAGCTCTTGATTCAATAATCAAATTATGGCCATGAAATGACAACTTTACCAATATTTGTAAGTAAGATGCTAACAGTATATTATATTTAATTATAGTGTCATTGCACCACTGTTACTTTGTTGCTACAAGACAATATTTTTCATTATTTTGTCATTAATGAGCTGTAAATGTTGCAATTCAGTGAAAGATTCATCCATCCATTCATCCATCCATCCATCCATCCATCCATCCATCCATCCATCCATACTGTAGACATTTATCCATCCTCAACCTGGCTTTGTACTGTTGGAACTCCTTAGCCCGCCGTTGCATCAGTTCCTCATACTGGTCCTTAGGCAGGTGATCTTTGAGTGTCTGTGAGCCAGCCGGGCAGGTGCATGGACTGGGTAAGGGCAAGTGTGATGGTAGAAGTGACTTGGAAGGGTGGCTGTAACACAGAGATCATGAAGAGTTCCTGTAATATGGAAGTCCTGAAGAGTCAACTCTATTCTTTAGCACATTATCATTTCAATAAACTACTACAGTCACATTACAAAAGAATGTACACCCTTACTGCTTAGACGCATAAGTACCAGCCAGGTGCTGCTTATGCACTTAATCAACTTATCATCAGCAAAGGTGGCCACCTCTTTAAAAGCAGAAGCTTTGGGAGTTTTCTGGTCTGGAGCATTCAGATGCCACAGTTTTCCCAGTAGTGAACATTCCAGCAAATTCACACCAAGGTCAAACCTTGCACTGCTCAGAGAATTTGCAAAAAATGCAAGAGCAACACTGTAAAAAAATCACTCTCTCACAAAGATGTGCGTGATGTGATGCAGAAAATGATACATTGTGTCTGGAGTATTTTTTTAATGTCCTAATACATAAAACCTTGGAATTGAAGGAGGGTGTACTTTCTTTGTTTTTATGGCCGTGTATCCTCAGGAGGCCAACCTAAGGACCTTTTTCATACTAATGAGACTAATGAGACACTTGCTGGGAAGTTTCATGTGGCATATAAGCAAACAAATTCTCCCTTTTCTTGTCGTCTCAAGAAAATTTGTACATGCATGAGTAAGTAGAGCTCTAAGCAGTTATTGGTTTGAGGTTTGTTTGTTTTTTGTTTTTAGGATAAAATGTTCCTCACACATGGATAACAATGCACATGGATAACAGTCCTGTTATCCATGTGCATTGTTATGTCAAACTTGCATCCATTTTATCGAGAAAGGAAATCCAATTTTTCTCTGAAGAAATAAACTGAGAGAATCATACTTTGCAAAGAAAAAAGGTGTTGGTGGATTAAAACAAATGAAGCTGAACCTGAGAAAGCAGCTTAGCGAGTATTTAAAAAGACAATCTTAACTATGCTGCAGGATCTTTAAACTATTTCTTGGGTGATTTCAAGCAGGAACCCAAAGACTATTGAGGAAATAATGTTGGAAAGCGGCCAACATATACATATGAAGAGGAGAGTGTATCCACATGGACACACACACACACACACACAGGTGGGCCTTACCTTTCTGTTAGTGTAGGGGTATTGTTGTTGGGTAGGTCTCTAGGACACTGATAAAGATTCACAAAATAGAGTGCAACAATGATGATCACACATGCAGAGCAGCAGCCAGCTGAAGGTTTGAGCTCTTAAATAAAGACATCTGTTGACACAAACAGACACACATTACAGTCTGCTGGTTAGCAAGACAAAATTTATTAAATGTAAATACAGTGGTCCCTCACTATATCACGTTTCAGTTATTGTGGCTGCATTGTATCGCAGATTGTTAAAAAATATTGCTAATTCTGTTTCGCTGAGTTTTCACTGTATTGTGGGATTTTGTGCTACAGTGTATCACAAAAGTGAGTACACCCCTCACATTTCACAGATATTTAAGTATACCTTTTCATGGGACAACACTGACAATATGACACTTTGACACAATGAAAAGTAGTCTGTGTGCAGCTTATATAACAGTGTAAATTTATTCTTCCCTCAAAATAACTCAATATACAGCCATTAATGTCTAAACCAGCGGCCATCAGTTCATGCCCTGAGGCTCAAACGTTATGCAGCACAATAATCCAAAACACACCAGCAAGTCCACCTCTGAAAGGTTAAAAAACAAAAGACAAAATGAACATTTTGGAGTGTCCAAGTCGAAGTCTGGAACTTTCAGATTGAGATGCTTTGACATGAACTTGAACAGGATGTTCAGGCTGGCAAAACCCACTATTCTTTGCAGAATTGTTGCAAAGAATAGTGGGCCAAAATTCCTCCTAAGTAAATTGAAAGACTTATTACTAGTTACTGCAAATGTCTTATTGCAGTTCTCTGTTGCCAAGGGTGGTGCAACCAGTTACTAGATTTAATTCAATTCAATTCATTTTTGTTTAGATAGCGCCCAATCACAACAGTTACCTGAAGGTGCTTTATATTGTAGGTAAAGACCCTACAATAATTACAGAGAAAACCAACAATCAAAAGAACCCCCTATTAACAAGCACTTGGTGACAGCGGGAAGGAAAAACTCATTTTTAACAGATAAGAAACCTCCGACAGAACCAGGCTCAGGGAGGGGCAGTCATCTACCGCAACCAGTTGGGGTGAGGGAGAGAGACAGGACAAAAGGCACACTGTGGTAGAGAGACAGAGATTAATAATAATAATAACTGCCTATAGCAGCATAACTAAGGAGGGTTCAGGGTCACCTGATCTAGACTTGACTACAAGCTTTATGATAAAGGAAAGTTTTAAGCCTAATTTTGAAAATAGAGAGGGTGTCTGTCTCCCGAATCCAAGCTGGGAGCTGGTTCCACAGAAGAGGGGCCTGAAAGCTCAAGGCTCTGCCTCCCATTCTACTTTTAAGTATCCTAGGAACCACAAGTAAGCCAGCAGTCTGAGAACGAAGTGCTCTATTGGGGTGATACGGGACTATAAGGTCTTTGAGATAAGATGGGGCCTGATTATTCATGACCTTGTATGTTAGGGAAAGGATTTTAAATTCTACTCTAGATTTAACAGGGAGCCAATGAAGAGAAGCCAATATAGGAGAAATCTGCTCTCTCTTTCTAGTCCCTGTCAGTACTCTAGCTGCAGCATTTTGGATCAGCTGAAGGCTTTTCAGGGCAGCTTTTAGGACAGCCTGATAATAATGAATTACAGTAGTCCAGCCTAGAAGCAATAAATGCATGGATTAGCTTTTCAGCATCACTCTGACAGGGAATGTTTCTAATTTTAGAAATATTACACAAATACAAAAAAGCAGTTCTACATATTTGATTAATATGTACATTGAAGGACATATCCTGGTCAAAAATGACTCCAGGATTTCTCACAAGTGTTACTGGAGGCCACAGTAATGCCATCCAGAGTAAGTACTTCAGTTTTATCTGAATTTAGAGGGAAGAAATTAGAGTCTTTAAGACATTCCTACATTTTAGCTAAGTGATAAACTCTAACCACTATTTATGCTCTGTCTTTTCTCTTCCCCCCCTCCTCCCCTCTGTCTTTCTGTTTTCCTTCTTTGCTTATTTTGTCTATCATTTCTTTCCTGCCTGTGAGCTCCAGAGCGTTTTTAAAGATCCTTTTGGTAAAGCAAATGTGTCTGGCTTGACACAGCATGCCACCATCCAGTGAATCAATATGGAACAGTAAAAAGTGAAGCCCAGTGGGCTTCAGTAAATCAATTCAGTCATGAAGTATAGAACAAACATAACTAAAAAACACTTCAATCTCACGGTCAAATTTCACAGTCAAAGTTTTAAAATGTGATTAGATGCTTTATGATATTAAAATGTCAGAAAAAATATGCATTCTAAATCATTAGAATATAAGAAGCAATTTAGTAAACTTTTCTGTTATCATTTATATATATAAAAACTAGCACTATGTGTTTAATTTTTTATGAATGTATGAAAATACAGCAATGCATCAGACAGTACTGGGAGTATTTTTAATGAACATTTTAAGTTTGTCATAGCACAGGTACCTGGATTTTATCCAGGTGACAGAAGTAACAGAATGACACCACTAGAACAAAAATAATGATTTTTTAAACAATAATAGTATAGAAAGAGTCCAGTTCTTACCATTTCCTCCTAAAGCTCCACTCTTCTGCCATTCATGCAGCAAGACTAACTGAAAGATAATTAAAGTCGATAAAGTCGAAGCCAGTCTATAAAATCCTGAAAAACCTGTTCAACGCATTAGATAAGTGGATCTTTATCTAATGCGTTGAACTCTTTATTTGAGTTATTCTTTTCATTTCCCATAGAAAGTGCAATCTGGAGCATACCTGCTAACGTTTCCTTGTTCCACTGTGAGAATCAACTTGATGTTCAGCATTTGTTCCACATAACTTTTCACCCAGGTTGTTCATGCCCCACCTGTCATGACCAGTGGGGCACACCCCATGGTTTGAGAAACACTGGACTAGTAGTTTCTATTTGTATACCTTCAAGGGTGCTGTCCTCTTTGTACAAGTACTTCAGGATTCACGTGAGTCAGTTTCAGAGTGTGGAATCATGTTGTGAACATGTTGTCAACAACCTGATATTTAAAGAAAAATAATTTTTGTTTGTTTGGTTTGTTTGCTTTGTTTTGAATAATGCTGGTTGGTTTGTAAATAACTATAAATAAACCGTTTAAGTGTGTGCAAGATCCTGTTTCTGGTTTGCCTGTGTTTCTGTGTTATGCTCCCTGCTACCCCTAGACCCTGCTGGGAGGGCGGCTGTAACAAGTTGTCTCTTCATTCATTTTATTGTAGGGTCTTTACCCACAATACAAAGCGCCTTGAGGTGACTGTTCGTTGTGATTTGGCGCTATATAAATAAAATTGAATTGAATTGAATTTAAACTGATAAAGTTCCTTGTTTTGTGGTCCTGCTCACCATGGTAACTTGAACCAGTCAGGCAGCCACAGTCGCACCAAAACAAACAGTCAATAGATTACCATGGGGGAAGGGCAATTATACTCCTTAAGCACAGTCCTAAAGTAACCCATAAGCATTTGCATTTTAATAATAATATTACTTTTAATCCTAATAATATTTAATAATTACTTAATAATAATAAACTATTATTAACTATTGTTGGTTTTTTTTTTGCTAAAATACCCTAAATTACTAGTCTTGACTTCTACTACTATGACTAATAACAATAAAGACAATAATGTGCATAAAATCAGCCACATAACGAACACCAGTGTATTTAAGTACTTATTTATTGAAATATTTAACTATTCTTTTACTTCAATAACTGACTGGAGTGAAGACAGTGACCCCTGACCCGTTCTGTGGGACGGCCCGGGCTTGCAATGTTTCTAGTAAGTCCCCGACGCCGCAGTCTGCTCTCACTTTTTCTACTTAGCAGCAGCAGCCAGTCAGAGGACTCTGATGATCCGGGCTAATGGAGACCTCGGACTCATGATGCATGATTCAGCAAGAAGATTTGACTCATTAATGCGGGTGATTCAGGAACCAGCCAGCACTAGCTGCCACAGAAGAGAGAGGAATCCTGTAGTGATGTGAACCAAAAGGTTTCTGATTGCAGACATTTTGGATTGTCATGTAGATAAGCCAGGAGAGGCTTGTCTACATGGCCACAGTAGATAAGCAGATAAGTAGTTGAGGTATGAGGTAAAACAGGTCACTTACTTATCGGAAGGTTGTCGGTACAATGCGTTGGCATATGCACATGTGTGAATGTTAGACAGTAAAAGCACTTGGCTTAGTTTCATATGGAAGTGCTTGTGTGAGTGGGGTGTGAATGGGTGAATGCAAACATGTTGTATAAGGGCTTTGAGTGCTCAATTAGAGAAGAAAAGCACTATATAAGAACTAGTCCATTTACCATTTAGCATAATTCAGAAAGAGTTCAAGAGTGTTTTATTGCCATGTGCACAGTAAACATTCAGTTACACTGAACAATGAAATTCTTACTCTGCATTTCTTCTGCTCCAGCTCAATAATAATAAATATTTAAAAAATATATAAAAATAGACAAAATAGACATCTTATTTACATGAGAAAAACTGTATAAAGGAAGTGAATGAAGTGTGTTTGCGCAGTGGTAAAGAAGTGGGTTATTGTAAACAGTCTTGTGTAAAGTGTCATATGCATATAGTGCAATCTGCAGTCCAAAATACAAAGCAGAGCACTGTGTACTGTGCATACACAGTGAGTCAGTCCTGGCAGTTCACCAGTCGAATGGCCTGTGCATAAAAGCTGTTCCTCATTCTGGTGGTTCTTGGTTTCACACTCTGATACCGCCGCCCTGATGGCAGTGATGTGAGTATTGTGGGTGTGTTGAATCTTTTATAATGTTATGTGCTCTTCTGATGACCCTGGTGTGGTAGATGTCCTCCAGTGATGAAAGCAACTCCTGAGATGGATCTGGCAGTCTTCACCACCCTGTGAAGAGCCTTTCTGTCCTGTGCAGAGCAATTCCCAAACCAGACTGTGAGGCCATTGGTGAGAACGCTCTGTCGATGATGCTCCTGTAGAAGCTGCTAAGAATTTCAGCTGGCATGCCAAACTTCTTTCTCAGGAAATACACTGTCAGACACTGCAAAGCAGCGCAGTTTGCTGCTCACTGATGCAATGTGTAACTAAATGGCAGAGTAACCAGGCTGTAAGCGGCTAGTAGCTAACCGAGCTTCAAGATAGTTGGCCTGTCTGGACAGTTTCTGGGCCTGGGAAGGGGACAGCAACACCTGTACACCTGTGGTTTCTCTGGTAGAATTGAAGATCCACCATATTCTGTAATGATTCCTGAGAGCTTCTGTTCTGCTTTGGAGTTGAGGCCTGCTGGCTAGTGTTGTACCTGCTGGATACATGAATTATGACAGCCCCTTTCCCCATCAGCTGCTAAATGTAATATAATTTTAAAGGCAAGGCTATGGCCTTTCCTTTACGTGTTGAGATGCTCCATGCCATGTTATTTACAATGGTTTGCCTCCCTACAAACAGCAAACAGTAGTGCTTAAAGAGTTTTCTTTGTCCTCATGAAGCACTTGTTAGCATGGGTATTGGTGGCAATGGCTATCGCCTGTCTTATTTCTATTTCTGTATGGCTCTTGGCTTATGCCTACAAGCCAGTTTTGAATAGCAAATTCTGATACAGTCATATATTAAAATATCTCCATGTTTCAGTGACAGAAAACAACATTGTATTTGCTAAACATCTTCCTTCTACCTCATCTTGTTCTTGGAAATTATTTCTGTGCTTCTGTACATTACTGAATAGCCGAGTATCCATGTGGAACTTTCAGCATTCACTCATATCATGCATTGCACAGAAAATCACAGTGTAGGACTGTGTCCCATGACATAGTGAGGAAAAAGTGACTGGTGAATTTTAAAGTTCATTTCAAAGATAGATTTTACATCCCCTGACCAATATACAATAAAACAGTAAATAATGGCTCAATATCTACAATGACAGGATCGAGAGTATTTTTAATTAACATATTTATGCCATAGTGCAGATATTGGGATTTTATACTGGTGCTATAGGTAACAGAATGACACAGTGATACTGAAGAAATGAGAGTAGTATAGAAATAATCCTGGTCTTACCTTTTAAACTTCTACTCTTGCTGTTGATGGAGCAAGACTTGGATCTTCAGGCCCTCAGGCGGCATTAAATGCAATTGCTTTTGCTGTCGCCATAGGCCCCGGGCCCTGCTCTCCCCTGCCCTGCGGTGGGATGTGGGGAACCGGGGTACTTACTGAGCCAATTAGCTGGCTCTCTCCTTCCGGGGGTAGTCTTCTAATCCCGGTCTTATGTCTGCTAGTCATTTCTCCTCCTTCACACCCCATACAACACATCACTCACACACGTAGTGCCTCGGGGGCAGGGCATGTGTGGCATATAGGCCACAGTGAGTAGAGCCATCAACATGGCTTTGCTTGCTGTTCCGCGTTGCCACTCACCCCTCTCCTTTTTAATTACATTACATTACGCAAGCAACATGTCACCACACGCATGAGGTGTCAGGGGGCAGACATGTTCCCCAGAAGTTGCGCGGTGGGACTACTGAAGTGGCCCACTCGCTACTTCACTGCTGTCTGCAACTCAGCTTTATCTAAACCTTAGACATTGAGGGTTTTGGGGAGTAGGGGTAGGTGTAGATGAGCACTGCTGATCTGCAGTCGGGTGCCTATCATGCATTTGTCCCCTCAATTTTAATAGCACTCTAGTTTTCATGCAGACATACTTATTTTTTAGACCTCATAAACTCACATATTCCGACACATGCACCCAACATTTCACCTTCCAAATAAATAGGGAAGGGAGGTCTTTTCACACTTCTGTTTCCTGCACTCCAGGTGGGGGTTGACTAGGGTGTAAGGGGTGGGGCTGACTGTATTCTGGGGGCAGTCATGGCTCTGGGGGCACTCAATTGCCGATGCATCAGAAGATGGGTTTATGAGTGGATGAGTGTGTCTCATGGTGCATTTTTCTTTCTTCCTTGGGGTTTGTGGTTCGGGTGGGCGTGGGCTGCTTCTGCCCATGGGAGGGCTCTATTCGCCATCAGGCAGTTCTCAGGGTCGTGGGGCCCTCTCCTGGCTCGTGCAGTGGGGGGCTGGCTTTTGGCAAGGGCAGCTGCCCGTCATCACTGGTTTTCTAGGGCTCTTGCCCTTTGGCCGTGGGGGCCACAGCTGGGGTCACCTTCCCCCTCCTCTTGGGTTGGACACACAGTTGTCATCGGGGTGTGTGGTCTTGGGTCTTCAGTGCTTATGGGGGGCTGTGGGCAGCCTGGGATTCCTGAGTCTATCTCTGGCTCAGGGGGTCGTTGTTGTTGCTTCTCACCCTCTTTACCAAATACGTTTCATGACAAACACACACACATAGGCATGCACACACACACACACACAACAAGCAAAACTATGTTTGTTTTTTATTGTATACTTGTTTGTTGTGGGGGTTCTTTTTGTTTGTTTGTTTGATTTTTATTGTGCATTTGTATTTTATTACAGATGCAGCAATTGGTGATGCCCCCTGCCCCCCCCCCCAGCAACATATGCTCCCATCTAGCCGATGGCATTTTTGGGGACAGCCTTGCATATTTCAGCAGCACAATGCTAAACCACATTCTGCAGCCTGTTGTGGTTGTGTATGGTTCTTCCACTGAGGCCCCTGTTTGTTAAACGAACAAATTGTTAAATTGCCAATATGTCTCCTTTCTTCAAACTTTAATCATCCAACTCATTCTGGGAAAGAAAACCTAGCGCTTCCCTCAACTCAGGCTTAACAAACTCAGAGTTCTTAGCTAAATCTGCTTCCTGGAATAGCGCCCTGGTCTCCTCAGTTCCCATACATTGACAAACTGTTGTTAAAAAAAAGAAGGGATGCGACACAGGTGCAAATATCACTCTGTCCCAACTTTTTTTTTTGTATTGCTGCCACCAAATTCAAAATGGTACATTTTCTTAGTTAAAACATTTATTGTTTTCTCTGTTGTATTGTCAATAAAATGTTCACACATTCTGTTTATTTCCATTTTACACAGCATCCCAACTTTTTTTGGAATTGACCTTGTGTTATTGTGTATTTTAATTTTTTAATCAGATTTTCTTATGACATCTTGTGCACATGGTGAAAAAAACAAAAAAACTCCCTGGCATGCAACAGTCTGACTAAAATTACGGTTCCTGTTTTAAAGCACCCCTGTGTAGTTCGTCCACTTGGTGTATAAAAAGTGCATTACATTCTACTACTCCACTCTGCCTCCATAAACATCAGCAGGCTGGGACCCACAGAGACAGATGTGCCAGATACAGCCAGCTGTTTAGCAGACCCAAGGGGGAAAACCTTCAGTGATTATGATTTATGTGTATTCTGTATTCACTGCTGCATACACAAAAAAAAAGAAAAAGAAAGAAAAAGATAAAGAAAAAAGATAAATGCATCTTTCAATGCCAACTCAGGGAAGACCTGTCCGGTGACTACAAGACTCTAACAGAGTGTTGAACCCCTCCTCATCTTTGCTTTTGAAAGCATCAGTCTCACTGGAATTTATTAGTTGTGCTTGCTATTTATCCATTTACATTAAACAACTTTTCAGTCTCACACTCACACACCTATAGTCACCTATAACCAGTTAACCTAACCTCACGTGTGTCTTTGGACCTGATCCTGGATTGGATGAGTGGAAGAAAATGGATGGATAATAATAATAATAATAATAATTTACCCTTTCTTCTTTCTTAGTACTTATGTCATGTAACGTGCTGCGGCAGGCAGGTTTTAGGATCCCAATGAAGGACTCTGAGACAGAACGTAAGTTTAAATTCAGCTTTACTGCTGGAAACAAATACTGATAAAGCTAAACGGGAGCCAGCAGAACAAACTAAGAATGTCATAGTCCTGGACCGTGTGCCCATCATTTTGTGTTTAGTTCTGTGAGGTTCTGTTTTCTTTAAGTTCTGTTATTTTCCTGGTTTGTTTTGGTTTTGTTTATTCATCTTAGTTCCTGTCTTGTTATTAGTTATAGGTTATATGTTGATTTCCTGGTTCCCTTATTTCCTGTCTCTTCTGCCTCTGGGTTCTTGTGTCTGTTATGTCCTTTGTCATGTCCCTGGCCTCATGTGTTTTGGTATTGTTTTATTTCCAGTGTTGTGACTAGTCTGTGTCTCTGTCCCGTGTCTGTGTTTCCTGTTTTACTTTGCCATCATCTACAGCCGCATTCATAATCACACCCAATCAACCACAGAGCAGCCGCAGCTGACCACGGGGATGGCTGTGTGATCTGCACCGCAGCATCACAATCAGCATCAGCATCAGCAGCTGGTCAGCTGCCATCATCTTCATCCGCAGCCAGCAGCTGTCAGCCGTCAGCGTCAGCTCAGCTGCCATCATCTCCAGCAGCAGCAGCTGCTCAGCTGCCATCATCTTCACCACCACCAGACACACCCAAGCAATTCCAGAGCAGGTGCAGCTGAACACGGAGATGGCTGTGTGCCCTGCACCGCAGCATCAGCGTCAGCAGCTGCTCAGCTGCCATTATCTTAATCAGCAGCCGCTCAGTCGGTGTGTCCCCGCTGCTGCGGGGATCATGGACGACCCCCTGCCTCGTCTTGCCACCGGCACTGCAGTCGGCCCCCTGACCTGCCTCACTTCCATGGTGTTCCCGGCCCTTAGGTCTGGTCCTTTGGCTGGGCGTCCCCTCAACTTTTTAGACTGTTTTTCCAGCCTTGTGCCATCACTTTTTGTTCTGGATCTGTGTCTTTGTTTTGTTTTTTTGTTTTTGTTCTGCTTTTTAATTGAGTTTCACAAAGGGTAGACCCCACAAAATCTTATACAAAAAGTACAGAACACAAACTGCAAACACTCAGTAAAGCATAAATCAAACAGCGACAAAAGAGAACCTGAAAATACAAATCCGAAAGATTGGGTCCTAAACCCAGGACCATGACAATTTAAAATGTAATTTTGCTTACTGTCTGACCCAGAAATGGCACAGGGGTTGTTTTCTGTCTAAGATACCCATACTAAAGAATATTATGTGGAGAAATGCACACAGGACAACAAACACAAAAGAGTAGTAAGCTAGTATATTTAAAACAAAGCCTAAGAAACTGAATAATGCAATTTAAAAAAGCAAAAAACAGCATAACTATCTTTATTGAACCTTTGATTAAAAAAAACAAAACATGCAACCTGCAGCCCTTCACATAATAGGATTAGAAAAACAAAATTGGCAAAAATAAATAAATTAATGAAAAAAAATAAAATAAAACAATAGAATGTTTACAATAGAAACAAATTAAACAAAAAACAGTAATAAAAAAATTAAACTGTTAACACAAACAGCAGTGAAATTTCACTTTTCACATTTTTCTAAACATCAAATTAAACACCTCAAAGCTTTAATTTATTTTTAAAAGTCTTAAGAACCCCATATCCAATTGTGTAGTGTACTCTGCATAGCCACTAAGAATACACAAGCTTTTCCATATACCCAGTTGAAGACATGCGGGTATATGTAATAACAGTTTTATGACAATCTTCATACATGCTGCAAAGGTTTTTAGAAAAATAACTGTGGCTGCGATAATCAGCACCCAGTAGGAACCTGAGGAACATTAAGGGCCAAGCAATAACAACCAAAATGAAGGAAACCTAAAATGATTTATGACAAAAACCAGTGAGACTGATGTCTTTTGTGGCATTTGTCAATATTTGATACATTTAAGGTGGTTTTTGAAAAAGTGAAGCTTCAGTTTGAACTCGGAGTCAGATTTTCCAGGGTATCTGAATTTTCTGTACATAGGAACCGTGTTGTCTGCCGTCTTGGGTTGATGGCCAATCGACACATCATCACATGTGGCAACAAGCAAAGTGCCCAGACCGTCCATGAAGAACTCTAAGAGTCAGAAACAGACATTTACCCTGTAAGACAAACACCTCAAACTGCCACTGTGAGTGCAAGCTCTGCTGAGGTCTGCACTTACCTGAATGCGCTTGCCTTTGGAGTTTAGGGTCAAAGCCCACCCTCTGTGTGGCATCTGTGCGAGCCAGGAAGAAGTTGACAACTCCATTGGCCACAGTGCATTGTGGGTATCCAGGAAGTGATTGAAATTTTCTAAACTTCCTGTATAGGCAGCCACCTTCATTTTCCTCTCCTTCCTCGTATACAAGAGCAAAGGAAAACCGATTTCCATTTACTGATGCACCCACCTCATAAGAACAGAGAAATCAAAGAGCTGGTTATAAAATGAACCTGCCTCTCCCCTAATAAATTCTTACTAATGTAAATATTAATGATGACAGCCCCAAGGTTACCATCACCATCAATTATTACGTATGCAAGGTAAAATCTTTACTATATATGGAATGAAGTTCCAGTAAATTGAATGAAAGTCTGAATATATGGAATGAAACTCAAATAAATTATATTTATAATTTATGTTATCATACTTATTATGTTACATAGAGTGGTTTAGAAACCTTTGGCAGTACAGTCAAATATGTTTAAGTGATGAAACAGAGCCAGACATGTCATGTATATTTTATGTAGTAATAACAATAATAAGGTCTTTGTATTGTAAGATACTCTCAGCAGAACATTAACCAAATCATTTTAATATAACTGTTTATTTTTGTTGTATAACAGTGTGATGTCATATTTTAATCCTGAACATGCCAAACTGTATTGCCTACACCTAACAAAATCTTAAAAATAAAACTGAATTGAATTGAACTGATTGAACTTATCCTGTTCAACATTTCTGAAATGGGGAAACTCAGAGTTGCCAATCTCAGAATTATTTTTTAAACTCAACATGTTTCAACATGGAATAATGCCCAGATCATATTAAAACAAACAAAAAAGCAAACAAAAACGTTCATAATCTCAAACACAAAAACCTGAGACCAAAGCCTGGACCATGATATATGCAGATTTCACAGGTCTCTAAAATGGGAACATTGTTCTCTGCTGCCAACATTTTCATGGCCTTTAGCATCTCTAAATGCCAGCTAAAGGTTCACTGCATTTGGTGTTCTAAAATGAAACCGTGAATACATTACTTCAGCAGTAGTACAATACTGAACCCTGGTGCTAGTACATGCATTTGCATATATATTAATTAACCCTTTCATTAATTAGGATTGCTTTTGCTTCATTCTAAGCTAGCTTGCTTATAGTGCCAGTTTTTGCGGCAATAATGTGCTAAAATATCACACACCTACAATACAAGATGGCGTCAGAACCTCTATGAAATTTCCATTCAATATATTTAGACTTTCATTCAAGTTTTGGGGTTTTTTGTTTAGTTTCACTTTTTTGCAAACCAAAAACAAACCTAGAATTCAAACTACTTTATCAAGTACCCAACTCTGTCAATTCACATGTGACACTGTTGCCTAGCAGCAGTAGCATTACGTTTAGATTCTGCTATACCAGAATAACATGCTACAACTGATTTAAGGTGGGGGGGGAGAAAAATCAAGCATAAAAATTCTGGAGATGCAAATTTGGTGATGTAACCAGATCAGATCAGTCACAGGCAGGAGAAAAGTAAAGTCAATAAGAACACCAATCAGCACATAAAAGGGTGCAAGGAAATCAGGTGAAAGATTTTTAATTTTCACCTGATTACAGAACTAACTATGCATATTTTATGTTTGGGTGCATTCTGTTTCCCAAGAAGCAGTAAACTGAAGGTGAATCTTTGGACAAGAGTCATTTCATTCTCACCACGTCCAGTTCAGGGACTGCCTCCATCACTTCTATAAGCTTCTCTATCTTCGTCTTCTCAGTGAACAAAAAGTCATCATCGACCCACAGGAAGTACTTGGTGGTTACCTGGGAAACAGCCAGATTTCTGCCTGCAAACCAGCCCTGAGGAAGGAAACAGCTTTCACATTTTAATGGTCCTAATAGTCATTCATGGTGACAGCAAATAGGAGTTCAAACTCTATTTCAGATTTATTCTTAAACTGTGGTGATGACTAAACGTGACACTTGTAAAACAAGATTTTATTTGTCGGGCTTTTCATAGAAACACACCGTAGCAAATTTAAGAACTTGCCAATTTCAAGTCCATGAATCACTTATTTCTTTACTCTCCCCTAAATCTACGCAGACATGAGGAGAACATGTACAAACTCTACACAGAAACATGGTGGATTTGAACCCAGTGCTAATATGTATACAAAAAAAAAGTAAATTAATATTTAGGATACCTTCAACAAAAATCCACCAACTCTACTAATGTGTTTTTGTGTTTTGTCACCTCAATCTTTCAAAAATTAAACTGATGCTGTGTATATGTTCTGAAGTTTGTACATGCCACCTTAGTCGATAAAAAAGCATGTGCGTACCTGTGCTGGAGGCATGATGTAATGTTGGATGTTTTCTCCAGTAATTTTC
The DNA here is from genome assembly GCA_024447675.2 of Pterophyllum scalare. Lineage (NCBI taxonomy): Eukaryota > Metazoa > Chordata > Actinopteri > Cichliformes > Cichlidae > Pterophyllum > Pterophyllum scalare. The sequence goes on along the minus strand of JAMQGT020012767.1, from coordinate 29,623 downwards.
TCTGGTTCCAAGCTGTCATCTGCAATAATGATGTTTATGTTGCTATAGAATTGTCGGATGCTGTCCACCAACACCCTCACTTGTTTATAGCGCAGGAAGGTCTTCGTGGCGATGGTGACTTGAGAGCTGATATCTGACAGTAAGAAGCAAAGAAAGAAAAATGCTGGATTATATGAGAAAGTGAAGCGTTATCTGCATCATTTGCAGAACTCAGCAAATTAGAGAGGTTTGACTCTCTGGTGCAATTAATAACTGCACACTTTTAAACACCTGGGCTTTTATTGTGGCTGTAATTGAAGCATTTGATTTTCAGCCTTCCTGTTATTATTCTCAATAATACTGAAACTTTTCTGTATATACATGCTTTCCTTAGCCAATGTTCTCAGAAAACTGCTTCTAGCCTTCACTGATCTTATTCCTTATTATAAGGTTGTTATAAAAGCTCAGCAAAAGCTTTACTCAATCCAAAATGCTGTAGCAAGTGTACTAATTAGGAAGAGAGATCATATTTCCCCTATATTAAACAGAGCTTGACCAATATAGGATTTTTAAAACCAAGACCTTTACTGATATTTGCTGATTTCTAAATCTGATATATCACATACACCAAATTTACCTAACAGAAAACAGATCCCCAGTTTGATCCAGGGAGGAGACGCAAATTCCTTTGGATATTTTTAGGGTGAGGAATTAGGGGAGAGTGGGGTAAGATGAGCCCTTGGGTAAGATGACCCAACCTCTATATATTAGCAACTATGCTAGTCTAGGGTCATGCGACCGTACTTATAGGTGACAGCCATCATTTCAATCATACTGAAAAAGGCAGGAGTACATGTGACAATTGGTAAGATTTTTTTCCACAAATAACCAATTTTTCCTTGTCAAAGTAAAGTTTTAGCATTTCATGTTTAATGAAAATTATATCAAGATAAACTTATTTTAAGGCATTGTTATCCAGGGTATATCTTGGTGGATTCCCAAGCTATAAAACCATGTTTTGTTACAGATTGGCCTTATTAGCTAAACTAGACCATTTTGTTCAAAATGGCTGCTATGGGGCAAAGTGAGCCAAAGGCCATGGGTTAAACTGAACCACTTGTTGTGAGAATGGTGTGGCCCCATTAAGAGAGGAAGGCTCTGGAGTGTGACCTGTGGGCGTGAGTGTGTGAGAGAGAGGAGACAGTGCGGGAGGGCAGATGCGAGTAGAGTAGCATAAACAAAAGCACAGTTTGTACAGTATTGATTTGGTTATAAAATAAAGCTGGCTGCTCCAGCAGACAGTGGTGTCCGGCCTGCTGCTTCCAGTGTCAGAAACAAGGGAGTTAACCCCAAGGTACTCGGCCCTGGAGAAGAGGAAAATCTCCCCTGTGCTCTCTGACCACGGTCTGAGAGCTGCACACAGGAAGGGTTAAGACACTGGTTCAACTTACCCCTGCCAAAAGCCAATAACTGTCAGCCATATCTTTTCACATAGCAGAAGAGCTATTATGCTAAGAGTGTATAAAATTCTCCACAAAATGAGAAATAAGATTTCTATACTGGATTTTCAAAATCCAGAATTTAATTTTTTAAGCACTCGGTTAATTTTTTTTGTTTTCGGTTTGTTTTTGACAAATCAAAAAACAGAAAAGGCTTGTTTTTCATTTTTTGTTTTCCAATTTTGTAGTGGAAACTGGGAAAAAAGCCATTTTCCAATTTTTGTTTTCTGATTCCTAAAGGAAAATCAAACGATTTTGAAAAAAGCACACCATTTACTCCTGTGTCTTTAATTTTGTCTGTAGAACCAAAAAACAAAAAGTGGCTCATCTTACGCCACTCTACCCTACCTGCTGCAATGATCCCTTGGAAATAAGGGAGCAGCCGAAAGTGTTTTTTCCGTATAGAGAAAACATAAACAGATTTTCCTAATATTTGGTATCTGTATTTATGACTCCTTACTAAAATATGGCAATGCCATTTAAAGTTATTTTTGATTGCGTCAGGCTCTAATGTTACACTGAGTATCCCTATGAGTTGGTCAGAGGGAATTGTCAGATAATTTGAGTTCTCTCTCTTATATTGTAGGTTTTTCCTTAAACAACTTCACCATATAAAGCACCTTGAGATGGCTGCTGTTCTAAACCGGTACTACATAAATAAAATTGAATTTAACACTAAATCCAAAAACAGAAAATTTTAAGCATCTAAACAGAATGATTTAAAAACTATTTTAATGAATAGCTTGGTAGAAATAAGGCAATTTAAGTCTGTCATGACTTCAACTATTAATGCGTGAATGGCACCACCACAGAGAAGAAGCATTTTAAGATCATGAATAACTGATGACTTTTAATCCCAGATGAAGAGTAAACTCCTACCTGTTCCCATGTCATACAGGACTGGTATACGAGGCTGTTTGATAGCAATGGGAAACACAGCTTCATTGCTTTCGAACTGGAAAGTGGCTAAAATCAGAGAATCAAAGCTTGGGTTAGGTATAGTAAAATAAGGAGTCTTGTTTAAAGGGGGGAAAAAGCAATCAGTGAATTTCCATTAAATCTCAGAACAATACACAATCTGCACACCACTTGTAAAACACTTTGCCTAATTTCACTTATTATTTCCCATAATGCACTGTTTCTTCTCATTCACCTTTATTTACTTGTTTATACTTCACTCTGTATTTAATCATTATTATTAATCTCTGGCTCTCTTCCACAGCATGTCTTTTGTCCTGTCTCTCTCCACTCAGCCCCAACCGGTCGCAGCAGATGACTGCCAAATCACAACAAACAGTCGCCTCAAGGCGCTTTGTATTGTGGGTAAAGACCCTACAATAACACAGAGAAAACCCAACAGTCAAAACGACCCCCTATGAGCAAGCACTTGGCGACGGTGGGAAGGAAAAACTCCCTTTTAACAGGAAGAAACCTCCAGCACAACCAGGCTCAGGGAGGGGCAGTCATCTGCCACGACCGGTTGGGGCTGAGTAGGCTGATAAGAGATGTCCATGAAGGTGCTCAAGATGTACTGAAAGAGGGAGCAAATTTATCACAAACAATTAGCGCACCCAAACAGAGCCTTGTGGCACACCATAGGTAAGAGAACTGGAAGAGGACCTGTACCCAGAAACAGCCACAGAAAAGCATCATTCAGATAGATATGATGTGAGCCACTACAAAGCAGAACCGGATACACTCATCCAGTCTCTCAACCTATCGAGCGAAATGTGATGCTCAACTGTATCAAAGGCAGAGGTCAGGTCCAGCATCAACTAAAAAGAAAATTCTCCTGCATCATTTTGTATCAAAATGCCCCTGGACACTCTAAGAGCTGTTTTCGTAGAAGGAGCTCTATGAAAGCCAGACTGAAATTTATCAGGAATACTGTATTTTTCCAAGATGACTAAAAGCTGCTAAGCTACAACATTTTCTAAGGGGGGGGGGTGATCCTTCAAATGAAGCAGATTAACATTCATGCACAACTGAAAACGCATGTCATTTTGTGCACACATACCAAGGTCTCCAGCATTTATATGGTAGTCAGTGCTGGTATAGGACACTTTGGCCAGCAATTCATTCAGGGTCAGTAGGCTGCTGGACTCAATAATCAGTTTATCTCTCACCAGAGCCTGTGAATTGACAGAAAATTTAACAACAGCCTTAAAATGACTTGGTTAAAAGCCAATAAATGTGACAAGTTTTGAGTAAGCCACATACAACAGTCATTCTAGATGATTTGCAAGCTGCATAAAAAGTGAATTAAAAAGAGCATCTATGTATTTTACTTATTTGCTTATAAAAATCACATTTTGTCATATGTATTAAATTAACTACCTACACATGTGCAAGAAAAAAACATGTGAAAAAGCAGTGGGTGAATTCAGAGTAACTCTGAGAATAATATTCAAACTGTTACTATTGTATGTTTTTTCTCATACAACCTAATTATTAAAAATAAATGACACACTATTTTGTGTGATAAAATCTTAAACATGTCTCATGAAACTGACAAATGTCTTATATTTCATGTTTGCAGAAGATTAATATTTATTATTGAAGCAAAGGAGAAATTATCTTCTATTTCTTCTCCATGTGGCTGGAGAGTGCTGACCCTTCCCTCTAATGTGGTATGTGGTCCAAAAACCAAGCCAGCAAAAATGCCCCTACAATGTAACAGAGCTGCTGGAACCACTCGTTATAGGGGTCAACTCATGACTATTTTTTATTTATTATTTTTTTTTATCATTACCAGTTTGTATATGAACTGGAAACTCACCTTTGACTATTGCCTCCTCCGGTGGAATATGTGTGGTTAGGATGCCTTTAGAAACACTTATGGTCACCTAGAAGAGAAACGCCTGAATAAACTAAAAAGCAACACGTATCCATACGTATCCCAGATTATCCCATGCAGCTGCAGTCATTTTCATTTACATTTATTTCATATACAGTAAACTGTATATGAAATAAACCCGACAAACAAGAATCTGGCCACCACTCCCAGAACAAAAGAAGTCAATGCAAATTCAACATCGGAATAGCTAATAAAGATCAAAAGATAGATATGATTTTATATTGCAGATCAGATCATAAGTAATGCATTTATTATTTTTTTAATTTATCCTAAAGCTGAATGAAAGCCAGCCCCACACCACGAACTCAAAATCAGGGAATCAGAGGGAATCAGTGCCCTTAAAGGGGGCTTCATGTATGCAGCTATCAAATGTTTTTTTCATCATCTTTTTTTAATGAAAGAATATGCAAACCCATGAAGAACACTGCTTGCTTGAATGAGGAAACATCAATAACTGATGCAAACTTCTTCAGAATCTTCAACTGCAAAAGTTTATTCTAGTACGTCTTTCTCTCCCTATAAAGACAAAGATTAAATTCTCTACTTCCAACTAATCCCAAGGATAAAGTAGATTTAACTGAAATCAAATTGCACACAGAAACATTTTTATATTTTTAAAAGCTGGTGTGACCAGGTCTTTGTAGTTCTTGAAAGCCAATACTCTATTCACATAGTGACAGAGAGGTTTCTGCCTTTATGTCAAGGTTAACACAAAGATGGCTGCTGTGCATAAACAAAAGTCACGTTCAAGAAAAGTATCTGTCTTTGCAACATTTGCAAAAAGCCAAAGAATGATTATTATCAGGTGTCACCTGCTCGAAATATGCAAAAATCTTATTTAATGGTTAAAATGTTTACATTCAGCAACCATCTTGCATGAACCTTTTCCATCCATATTAATTAGACGTGGGCGAGAAGTGTCTGTCGATCTAATCTGGGATACCACACCAACCTTGTAGCTGCTTCTTTTTTCTGCATGCAGCCCTAAACCTGAAATAAAAATTATATTACTGTTAAAATGGCCCATTTTTTCAGCCTTTATGACTTAATAACAGGTCATCTTTTGAAAAGACAATTTAATTCAATATGAATTCCTTAAAATCTCCGTGCAGCCTCTGTCTGTGACTTTGGTGGCTCTACGCTGATATTTTGCTACTTTTCTTGGTAATACAGATTTGATTTTGCCATCTCACTAGCTGGGGTATGGGTTTGTAGGTAACCATTCTTGGTTAAAGTGCCTGAAAGTACCTGATATTGCATGTTAATTTGAATCTAATTCTCAGCAGAAGTATTAAAGTTTGTTTGTTAAGCTGGTGACTTCCAAATTGAATTTCCAGGACACAGATCAAGCCATATTCACCATTTTTAAACTGAGTCGGTGGATTTGCAGTGAAATAGACAACAGATATACAGCAATATTCAGCATCGGCAAACTGCTCTCTGATGCATCTATTAGGCTTGGCACACCTGGTATGAGTGTAGAGGTCAAAGGTTGTACTACATAACCCTGAATAGGATACTGCAGAGGAGAGTTGGGCAAAGCAAACAGCATTCTGGACAGTACAGAAGTCGTCCTGTTGAAGAGAAGAAATATGGGTAGATTATGCAAACAGGTATCAGCATTTTATCTACTTGGAATGCAGCAGGTACAGAGTAGTAACATAGCATTTGAATACATGTGACACAATTAAAAACTTGGGGATTTGCATGAGCCAAAATATGTAGATAATTATAGAACAGAGCATTTCAGCAGGAACATTATAAATGGCTACTTAGCTACACAATTTATCAGAATTATGCTGTTTTGGTAACAACTAGTCAGAGCAGTTAGGACAGATATGAAGAGCTTGTTATAAAATTTTATTAGAGTTATATAAATTCAATCTATCCAGAGCCAACCTTTCTAGATAGTGATAGCAACTGGCCAAAAAGTGATATATACATTAGGGCAATAATCTGTGTATTAGTTAATGGCTTTACTGTTCATCAGTTCAGACAGCTAATATATGTGCAACACTATGGACAGTAGAGGGCAGCACAGGGCTTGCTGTGGGACTGCCTTGATGTAGCCAAGGCTGACAAATAAAGTGGTTGTTCTAGTTTGAATGGATTGGACTTAATGGGCATAATACAAAATGATGCAAATGAAATGCAAAAATTGCCAACATTAAATACAATTTACCAAGATACCAGCTGATTATATTCAGTCACAAATGTCATTGCATCACTGTTCAAAGAAAGCATTCATCCATTCATCCTCTACCTGGTTTTGTACTGCTGGAACTCCTTAGCTCGCCGTTGAACTAAGCCCTCATATTCATCCTCGGGGATGTAATTTTTGAGAAGCTGTGAGCCAGGAAGGCAGGTGCATTGACCAGGTAAAGAGAGGTTCCTGGGGAGAGATGACCTGTAGAAATATGCAAGTCCAGAATAGTCAAAATCCTGCTCTGTGTCACACTCTCACTTAAATCAGCCACAGTTATCAGTTAGTATGGGGAGTATGCTCTCAGGTGACTACAATAAAAATACACTGCTCAAAAAAATAAAGGGAACACTTAAACAACACAATATAACTCCAAGTAAATCAAACTTCTGTGAAATCAAACTGTCCACTTAGGAAGCAACACTGATTGACAATCAATTTCACATGCTGTTGTGCAAATGGAATAGAAAACAGGTGGAAATTATTGGCAATTAGCAAGACACACTCAATAAAGGAGTGGTTCTGCAGGTGGGGACCACAGACCACTTCTCAGTACCTATGCTTTCTGGCTGATGTTTTGGTCACTTTTGAATGTTGGTGGTGCTTTCACACTCGTGGTAGCATGAGACGGACTCTACAACCCACACAAGTGGCTCAGGTAGTGCAGCTCATCCAGGATGGCACATCAATGTGAGAAGGTTTGCTGTGTCTGTCAGCGTAGTGTCCAGAGGCTGGAGGCGCTACCAGGAGACAGGCCAGTACACCAGGAGACGTGGAGGAGGCCTTAGGAGGGCAACAACCCAGCAGCAGGACCGCTACCTCCGCCTTTGTGCAAGGAGGAACAGGAGGAGCACTGCCAGAGCCCTACAAAATGACCTCCAGCAGGCCACAAATGTGCATGTGTCTGCACAAACGGTTAGAAACCGACTCCATGAGGATGGTATGAGGGCCCGACGTCCACAGATGGGGGTTGTGCTCACAGCCCAACACCATGCAGGACGCTTGGCATTTGCCAGAGAACACCAGGATTGGCAAATTCACCACTGGCGCCCTGTGCTCTTCACAGGTGAAAGCAGGTTCACACTGAGCACATGTGACAGATGTGACAGAGTCTGGAGACGCTGTGGAGAGCAATCTGCTGCCTGCAACATCCTGCAACATCAGTAATGGTGTGGGGTGGCATCTCTTTGGAGGGCCGCACAGCCCTCCATGTGCTCGCCAGAGGTAGCATGACTGCCATTAGGTACCGAGATGAGATCCTCAGACCCCTTGTGAGACCATATGCTGGTGCGGTTGGCCCTGGGTTCCTCCTAATGCAGGACAATGCTAGACCTCATGTGGCTGGAGTGTGTCAGCAGTTCCTGCAAGATGAAGGCATTGAAGCTATGGACTGGCCCGCTCGTTCCCCAGACCTGAATCCGATTGAGCACATCTGGGACATCATGTCTCGCTCCATCCACCAACGTCATGTTGCACCACAGACTGTCCAGGAGTTGGCGGATGCTTTAGTTCAGGTCTGGGAGCAGATCCCTCAGGAGACCATCCGCCACCTCATCTGGAGCATGCCCAGGCGTTGTAGGGAGGTCATACAGGCACGTGGAGGCCACACACAATACTGAGCCTCATTTTGACTTGTTTTAAGGACATTACATCAAAGTTGGATCAGCCTGTAGTGTGTTTTTCCACTTTAATTTTGTGTGTGACTCCAAATCCAGGCCTCCATTGGTTAATAAATTTGATTTCCATTGATGATTTTTGTGTGATTTTGTTGTCAGCACATTCAGCTTTGTACAGAACAAAGTATTCAATGAGAATATTTCATTCATTCAGATCTAGGATGTGTTATTTGAGTGTGCCATCCCGGATCAGCTGCACTACCTGAGCCACTTGTGTGGGTTGTAGAGTCCGTCTCATGCTACCACGAGTGTGAAAGCACCACCAACATTCAAAAGTGACCAAAACAACAGCCAGAAAGCATAGGTACTGAGAAGTGGTCTGTGGTCCCCACCTGCAGAACCACTCCTTTATTGAGTGTGTCTTGCTAATTGCTAATAATTTCCACCTGTTGTCTATTCCATTTGCACAACAACATGTGAAATTGATTGTCAATCAGTGAAGGGTTTCTATACACATACACACTCACGCAGAGTGGACTTTACCTTAGTTTCGGAGTAGTGGGAAACTTGTTGAATAGCTCTCCAGGACAGTAACAGAAATTCATGAAATAGATTGACATCAGGATGATCACACTAACAACAGCCATCAGCTGAAACCTTGAGCTGCTGGATAACATCTATAGACACACACACACACACACACACACAAAAAAGGGAACTCACATTATATTATTATAACAATTTGTTAAAATATTCAGTTAGGTCTGTAAGTTCTTGGACAAATGGCACATACATTTTTTTTGTCATCTTGTTCTACATCACCACAGCAGATTTTAAATCAAGTGCAGACTTTCAGCTTTAACCCTCTGGGTCGACAGACGTGCCAGCACCTCATAAATAACTGAGCTGAGTCTATGTTTCAACATGAGTCGAAAGCGGAGACCAAGTACCAGTTTATAAATGGTATTGATAGACCAAATAAACCTGAGTTATGATGACGTTTGCTGTTTGCTATATTAAGTTTTTTAAAATTACAACTTTTATTTTTATTTTAAGTAGTAAAAATAGTTCATTAAACATGTTTGTGGTTTTCACAGTAAAAACAAAAATCTAAATGTGTTAATACAGTTTGTTAGGATGAAAAAAATAACTGTGCAGTCATACATTTGAGTTTGAGTTGAGTATGATACCAAACAAGGCGAAGTAAACAGCTTTAAGGTGAATTAAAGGTAAGATCAAATGTAGTCAAAAATAGCGTTATACCCCAAAACCCAGAGAGTTCATTCAGGGGGCTGAATACTCGAACGAACATCTCTTCAGCTTTGTCTTCAGTAATTGGGAAACATGATGTCAGGGTTAGGACCGGACAAGAAGTGCTGGGGGAGCGCAACGGAGTGACCCTTTATTTTTCCCTCCGTTGAGGAAATCTAATATTTACTCAGCTTAATCTGCGGAAATTCAATTCAAGAAAGTCAATAAGGACAAAACAATTGGTTAAAGCTGTGATGTGTCAGGGCCATATTTAGTAATGGCCTCCGCCAGCGCAAAAACCCTCTGCCGGCGTCCCAAAGCTGATGTCAGGTGTGACCAATGCGCTCCACAACTTAGACAAATAACACATCGCCTTTGGTTATGATGAGTCAATATAACCACGCCTCTAATGGGCGGCACTAACATTTATGCAGTTAACATCAAAGTTAACTGGAACTATAGACATGCTATTAGTTGCATTGGTGTCATTAAATGCATTAACTATTGATTAATAATGACTACAGTCAAACTTAGGCATCAGTCAGTAAGGTTGAAACATTTGAGAGCTCTTAATAGCTGAGACTGACAGCAATTCACACACAACATGAGCACATTAGAGACTTTATTTACAAAAGTAAAAGCACTGATATCATTGCTCAGCCAGCTGTGAGGAGTCCTCAGGAACAGCAGGGGTCATCAACTACATCTGGCCAAGGGCCGGAACTTTTCTCGGCAGACAGTGTGAGGGCCAGATGCTCATAAAGTAAAATTAATATTGTATCCCCCCCCCTGCCTTGTTCTTGCCCCTTCCTTGTTGCCTGTCAGGCCTGGCATAAATAACTAAATAATAAATAAATAAATATACAAGCATTAACAAAAACAGCCTATAAAAAAACTTATAGAGCTATTCTTGTAAAAGCAAATATGTTTGGTACATCAGTGCATTCGGATCATCATTCCGATTGCGAAAAATGCCAGACATGACAGGCTTAATAAAAATTAAAAAAAAAAAAAGAATATTGTATCTTAAGTAAAATATTATGATTTGATATATCAATTTTCTTTTCAAATTTATACTATTTTTAATGATGTGATGTGATGTGTAAGTCTTACACTTCCATGTTCTCTGTTATGTTGACAGTTGTTAAAGAGACACAGAAACTGTGTGCGGTTGTTCTCATTATTGATATGATGAGCACGGGAAACACAAAAATGTTACATGAGAGCAACGAGTTTATCTCTGCATAATCTACTTTTCAGAGGGCGTTTTTGTTATAGTTTTTTTTTAAAAATGAATACAGAAACATCAGTGCCAGAGATAAAAACAGGCTCAACAAACTGATTCACAAGGCTGGAACCATCATTGGGCAGAATTTGGAGGGGCTTGAGTCAGTGAGGGACAGGAGGTCACTGAAAAAACTGCTCTCCATCATGGACGATCCATCTCACCCACTCCACTCCACTCCACACTGCTGAGGCAGCAGAGCTCCTTCTCCCTCAGACTGATTCAACCTCACTGCCAGAAAAAACGCTTCAGGAAATCATTCCCACCCTTCTCCGTAAAAATGTAGAATAACTCTTCTTTCTGTGACACCTGTCAGGACTAATGATCCTACACGCAAATTTTGTATTAAATCTTCTTGCTGCTGTCGTCTTCCAGATTCTTTGCATACATATTCTGTTTCATAGTGTATATATTACATATTATTTATCAGTGTAATTTGCACTATTCTCTTGTACAATATCAGCCTCACTATAACTCTTCTATTTATCTATTTTTGTTTCTATATGTTAAGTTTTGCTCTCATCGTTGGCACTCTCACTTTGACGTTTAGTTATTGTAGATTGTATTTTTTCTTTCTATACTAATAATTTTCCTTATGAGATCAATAAAGTATCTATCGATCTCCACGGGGTTCCTGTGATCGCATGCGGGTACACACCGAGCATTTGCTCAAAATGAGACGGGAGCCCAGTGCCGGCCGGGGAGTACGCTCGGCGGCCAGTTACGGTCCTTCCGCAGGTTCACTGACGGAAATCTGGTTATGACGTTTACTTTCTTTAGTTAGACAAGTTTTCTGCACAAAACAAGGCTAGACTCACCTTCACCTGTGTTCATGTCATCACCGCCAACAAAAGCCGGCTGTTCAGTGCAGCCAGAAAATGTTTGGAGTCACGTGGTCCGATCTTGCATTCTGATTGGTTCTAAGTACCTGGAGGCATTTACGGGCAATGGTAAATCGCACTGGGAGGCTTTGATAATTCAGACTAGTCAGAGACGGGTCTTTGACGGGTAATGACAATTGATTGGCGTATAGTACCTGTGGCAGTACTATTCGACGGACCAGATGGAAAGCTCTGGCGGGTCGGATGTGGCCCGCGGGCCGTCAGTTGACGTCCCCTGGTCCACAGAGTGCAATATATACAGCGCACATATTCACTATCTATTTTAGTGTTACCACAGCACTGAAAACAATAGTCATTAAATAATCTTCATAAATTTGATGCGGCACTTTGAGCTTGACAAGCATCATATTTCGCCCCATTGGGGTAGAAGGATGAATTGATGGTGGCTGATATGCGCAAGGCATGGCTGTGGGACAGATTTTCGCTGTGCTGCACTTTTTAGACGGTCCCTGCTGCACACAGTAACAAGGAGCCCCAGGTCGAAGGACGACTCGTTTTTATGAACATGAGCTTGGAGATGTAAGGTCCACACGATTATCTGTGGATCTCACATCAACCCTTGACAACTGGTTATCAATTGTCGAGTTACCGTACTACTACGCGTGAGGGACAGACAGGCAACCACCAGGAAAGAAGAGGAGCGCATCCGCGGACAGCAGTGAGAGGGATGTGAGGAATGCGCAGCAGGTGATGAAGACAGAGCAGAGGTGGAGATGAGGCAGGTGAGACTGATAATTTTATCATCTGTTCATGAAGTTATATGGCCGCTTTATGTAGTCATAAAGAAAGTCATGTAGAAAGACAAACCGCTGCAATAAATATCTGACTCCATATTTATTGTTCCATATGTAAAGCCTACAGCTGCGTAGGCTACATTTTAATAATCTCTCGAAAACGTCCCTTTGGATCTGTGAAGGCATTTATTCGCCTCAGAGTAAAGTAACTGGATCCGGCTGGCTCCAAAGAAGGTGTTATGCCTTTTCTTTTAGTGTTAACTTTCCCGTGAACGAGTATCTGCAGCATTTAGCGCAGTCCCCTTGGCCTTGTAAAAACATAAAATAACAGCAATGCTACAGAAACTCCTACAGGAGTCATGCTGTCTGTCTGGAGTAAGACAGAAACGAAAAAGGAGCATTTGGGCCACATTGAGAAAAAAAAATGAAATTGTGCATTTTGAGAATAAAGTCAAAATTTTGAGGAAAAAAAAAGTCGAAATACTATTTTGAGATTAAACTCGTCATTTCAAGTCAAACAACTGCCACGGCTGCTATACCCTCTATCAAAACGCCTCAGGTAGATGAAACAACTTGATCAGCTGTCTTATTGTGTCTTGTGATTCTACATGTCTCCTCTGTACTGCATCTGACCTGTGCCAGTTTGTGTGGTTTTACCCTCTGAGCAGATGCAGCTTTCTGCACCATCTCTTTAACGCCCTCATACTTATCACTGCATCGTGTTTATGTACTAAAAGAGAAATAATTTCCTCATTAATAAAACCGATTCTAAAGTATAGTTTCACCAACTCGTAACACGTGACATTCGGGAGGGTATAGCAGTCGTTTAAATTGAAACGACAACTTTAATCTCCACATTTCGACTTTTTTCTCGGAATTTTTGACTTTATTCTCAAAATGCACAATTTAATTATTTTCTTCTCAATGTGGCCCTGGATACTCCTTCGTAGAGAACAGCTATGAGGTGTCAGTATTTGTTTGTTTGTTTGTTTGTTTAAGTGGCATTTTTTAAATTCTTGTTGAAACTATTAAAAATACAGAAAAATAACAGGCTTTACATATAATTTGTGAAACCAGGACTAGTCACCCAAGAAATGATAAACAGACTCAGATCCTTAAATATTAGGATTAGAAAGTATGAACATGAACTAACGTTATAGATTTATATCATATGTTACTGATATTTTATACTGGTGTAATGGGTAACAGAATGAAACCCTGAGAACAAAATGAATTATATTTAGACAGTGGCGACACTAAAAATAATTCATATCTTACCTTTTCTTCCTTCTGAAGTTTCAGTTTTATTAATTCAAGGTGGGAATCCAAGATGGAGGGACCTGTTTATAGGTCAGTGGCTGAGCTCCTGTGTACTGTGGAGGAATATGTGTTCTTTCTTTTAACCAGTTAATGAGTGACAAAGTACTGTATGCATGTTGGTCCTGACAATACAATGGGGGTGGAATCTGTTTATCTGATCGTTTCGGCTGATATGAACTTGTGCGTTTTGTAATATATGTCCAATAAGATTACAGATATTTCTTTTTTTTTAAAACCACAGTCTGATAACTTTAAAGATTATTCACAAAAAAAAGTACACTTAAAAATAAAATTGAATTGATAAAACACTTTACATTTCGGATTTGGGGATTTTCACGATATAAAGCAGCACGTTTCCGGTTTCCATCTGAACCAAATGTAAGAAATCAAACATTACAGGATTTCAGTTTAACTTGAATTCAAAGTCACACCCGCATTTTCATGTGCATGCAACACACTTCAGTCCCGAGAAGATCAAATGAGCTCCATGATAATTCAACCACATGTGCTTTTCCACACAATGCCGCTAAGTGTGTCGAAATCAGAACGCCTGCGAGTCATGTGGCAAGAAATAAATGAAAACCAAGTCTAGCAGCTGGGTCACCTAATCTATTTTCTTTGTTTTGTTTTTTTTGTGAAAGAAAAAAACTGCTTCTTTGTTGGTCTCTCTGCATGTAGTGCTGTACAGGGCTGCGACGTATTCATCGAGTAACTCAAAAGCTCGACAATAATAAAAAAAGAAATTCCTACCACGCATTTTATTTATTCATTAATTTATTTATTTATCTTCGACTCCTGGGTTAATCCACAGCTCTGGTAGCGCTCAGTTGTCACCATGTAAGCACGAACGTTTCACCCACATCTCAACAAAAAGACTGGATCGACACAACAGCAGCAGTGACGAACTGAGGTCACAGTTCAAGGTGGCTTCTGTCTGCACACACAGCAAAGCGCAGAGGCGGAGCCGTCACCGAGACGGTGCATCTCAGGTGGAGCGAAAGGGAAACTTTTTTCTAGCGTCCAAAGCAACAGCGCTTGTTCCCGTGATCACCATTAAACCTTAACTGGGAAACAGCTGGAGGGCCTTCATCAAAGCACCTGATCATCAGAGAACTTTGCTAAGCTGCTCCATGCACCGCCGTTTGTTTCACACAGAGAAAGTCTGCTGAAGATGCAGACGTTCCAAGCAAAATATGCAGATGATCTGTCGTGACACGGTGCTATATCAGTGCTGACGATAGCCGGCCTGCTTTTATGATCTATAGACTCTAAAGTCTAAAGGGGATGGCATGGGGTGTACTAGACCATATTTATTTCAAGGCTTTAGAAACATTATTTTGCAGATTTAGATTAATAAATTGTAAAAACAATTAAATAACATTTAATTAAATGTAATTAAATATTTTAAAATGAACCTTTTTCTTTCTCCGGCCAGTAAAAATATACATGGGCCAGTACCGTCATGATCCGAGGGAAGAAGGCATCAAATGAGGTCACTGAAAGTAAGAAGTTTCCAGTCTTTATTAAACACAATTTTAAACGGTGCAGTGATAACAGGGGACTGGCCGGGGCTCAGGCTGGTCAGCAGGACATGGCGGGCGAAACCCGCACTCCAGGTTTCATAAAATTCCCGGGTCGGTACAGGCTTGGTTTCACACGAACATGATCCATAAAGTTAAACATGAGCCAGCCGACAGAGATACCTCGCAGCTGTAACGACCCGTCGTAGACTGAAGATTCTTTCCCAACTCAAACACCTGTCTGATGGGTGCTCATGAAGAACAGGTGAGTAATGAGTAACTTCGCACAGTTGCGTAAACAGCAACAGATCCGTCGGCGGGATAATCTTTTGGCAGATAGTGTATGCCATTAAAATATTCACCCCGTAAAGCCTCAAACATAAAATAACATAAAATAATAATGCTATTTTTTTAACCTTCTGACAAATTGCAATGTACACATGTTTATGATGTCTTGATGTGAGAGATACAGAAACATTATCGGGACCTGCATCTGTGACTGTATTCAGTGAGGCGCCACACAGATTAGGTGTAGGCAGGAAGCTTTGTGATGATGTTCAGCTGACCTGACTGAATGGAAGGCTCCATAGTATCATGTTTTGTCTTTATACAATCCTCTATTATAAGATATACTCATCTGTACAAGCTATCCTTTGCACAGAATGCTCTGATTATATTCAGTGGCCATGAAGGGTAGATAAGTTATTCCTATAAATGATTCTATGCTTGTTATTATTGTGTGTCAAATATCATGCAGACTGCTTGTGCATTCTCTTTGACTCCTTTGTAAATGTAAATTAAACCCTCATAAAAACAACCTGTTTGTGCAGATCGATTTATTTCAGATTTCCATAACACCCCCGTTAAGTGGTTTTCAGTTCATTCCTAAAGGCCCACTAACTTGAATGCTTTGTCTCACTGCTTTATCACATCTAATTTGCAGGCATTTTGTGAATGTGTTTCAACAGTTTACTTTTGTGTGGAATCAATAAAGTGTCGATTTTAGCCATGGTATCAACTGAGTTTTTAAGACTTTTTACATGTTAAGTACATACTGCTCCACTGTGATAGTAACTAGAACTCATCTATCAGCACAGAAGCATCAGGTCTGTAATCAGCGTTTGTCAGCTGAGAAGGCAGAAATGCTGGAAGTCCATCTGGCCTCAGTTAACTCATTTTTTAAAACTAATTCTGTGTTCTGGTCACGCAGCTGGTTGATGTTGTAGACATGTGATAAGGTGAAGATGCCGTCAAAAGTTTGTTCTGCGTTAACCTCCTAATGACTCGCTCCACATGTCCCCTCAGTCTGGCGATGGCCTGCGTGCCTTTAACCTGCTGTGCTGACATCTGCTGCTGCTTAGATAGAAAAAGTGGACAGTACACTTTGTACTGATAACAACCGCAGTTTCAGGAAGCCCTTATCTTCCATCGCTGCCACGCCTTCAGTCAACTTCTCATCAATGCCTGATTGTTTGAATAGCTCCACCTAATCAAACCACCTTACGGATCAGAGAAGAAGGTCACTGTATCATGTGGCGCTATGCCAACCAGGGCTCTCATGGTGCAGTGGGATTTGTAAGAAGAGTGTATTTCACTTTGGAGTAGTGGTGAGGATGGTGTTTGACACCTCAGCTCTGTACAGTCTAGGATCACCTGAGTCTTGTCAGGGAGGTAAGCCTGCACTTCTGCATGTATGAGCCAGATGCACTGAGACCCCAGTGCAGTGGCAATTAAAACTTGTGACATAAGTGCTTTGGCCATGTTGGTCCTGACTCACGATGCATAATCATAACCAAAGAAACCAAGGAAAGGGTGGTGAATCTTTGTTGCAAAAGGAAACAGGTGCCTCTTAATATGTGGTTAATGTCATGAAAGGGTATATTTGAAACAAAACAAAAGTCCTAACATTCATTCATTTCATACCTTACAAAGCTGCAACAGAACAAAGTCAAAAACAAAAGTAAAAAAAGTATGCAACGCTAGCCGTTCCTTATAGGAACCATATGGAGGTTTTGACATTATACTATCCTCACCTGCCTCTTAATGTGGACTTTTGACTTCTGGTAGACTGGAGCAGGACCCTGCAAGAGGCTAGTGAGGTCTACACCCATAAAATATAAAAAAAAATAAAAATCTAATTTTGATGAACAAAAATGCTGTGCGTGGTAGGGTTTAAAAGAGAAAACACAAGATGTTATTTAGTGGTACAGTAGGAGGTCCTGGGGAAGGATGCACTGTAGAGCTTAGATCTCTCTCATCTGGCTTAGGAGTGGAAGGGCTGGCCAGGGAGAGGGAGGTCTGGGTGCCTCTGCTGAGACTACTGCCCCCACAACATGGATGGGTTGGATGGATGGATATTTACAAACATATGTATGTGTTTGTCATTGTTTTCTGTATTACACAACATTTCACCCTCATAGGGCCCCTTTACCAGACTTTTTAAAGTGTGTTGCTAGCTCCAATTTTGAAAAAGTACACATTGAAACATAAATGAGGAAATACAAAACAACCAGAAAATACTGGTAGCAAGCATAATGGATAACAATTACACTGAAGAGATACAATACCTCAAAATAAACCAAGCAAGCATGCACTGTCCATTGTCTGAAGGTTATTCGACCAGTTTTGGTTGAAGAGTGGGTCTACCAATGTGGTAAACCTCCAAATATATTTATATAATAAAGTGTAGTGTACAGTACAGCCTAAAATTCAAATGTGCTAAATAATGAATTGATGGATTATATGATTAAATAAAATTTTGGTTAACTGTTCTGGATCTGAAGCTTTACTATCAGTGTAGGTCAGATTAAGTTTGGTTTAGTAGCTTATTTTCCTTTGTATACTCTGGCTGCACACCACCAGGACACATTTCCATGCAGGTTTCACTCTAATGAAACCCATGAAGACAGGAAATAACAAAAAATTTATACCATGGAAGATGATGCAGCAAGCATTGTGCTACCTTTGCACTTACCTGTAAAGGCTCTTCTTTTCATTATTCAGCCATCCTGACCCTGAGAATGGTAAATGGACTAGTTCTTATATAGTACTTTTCCACACTAACTGAGCACTCAAAGCACTTATACAACATGTTTGCATTCACCCATTCATACAAGCACATCTGTAACTAAGCTAAGTGCTTACTGTCTACCAGTCACACTCCGATGCTTGCGTCAGAGAGAAACTTGGGGTTCAGTATCTTGCCCAAGGATACTTTGGCATGCAGCCCAGAGTCAAACCACCAACCTTCGAATTAGCAGGTGACCTACTCTACCTCCTGAGCCACAGCAACCCAATCTGTATTTTGAGAACAAAACCTTCTCCAAAGAGTTTAACGTAAATGACACCAGCGACCCATTTTCCAAATCATTGGAAATCAAATGGAAAGCTGGAAAGGACCTGACAAAACATACTAGTCAGATTCCAAACAAAGCTGGGAAGCTGCATTGCATTCTGGCTCTGATGCAGCCGTCAGGTCTGATCATGCTCCCTCAAGACAATGCTTGAGAGTCTACTAAATGTGCTGCAGTGTTTCAAAAGCATTCAAGCAGTGACTCCCTGCTCTGCATCGTGTAAAAAAGTGCCATTTCTTTGTAGAAACCATGTTAACCTGCACAGAGCAGGTGAGGAGGTCAGGAAGTCAGACACAGGACTTACATACAGAGTAAGGAAATTTTTCAAAATAAAAGACCATCTGCAGACTAAATGCTGAGCTTCTGAAATGCTCCAAGTGTGATTTGAGACTGTGCAGAGAATAGAACAAATCGCTTGTCAGACACAATGACAAAGACATGGATGTGACATGTTCCTGAGATACACTGTCCTGTATTTGGGTCCTCTCCACCACGTTCACTCAGTTTCTTGACATGTGGTAAGCACTGGCTCATTAAATTTTATGGTAGGTTTTATGTTGGTTATATTACCTGATATCTATGGTGCATGGGAACATCAGGAAACTGTAAAATGTAAATATCCACATGTTGGGAAATAATAAAAACACCTGATGTGTGGGCAGCTGCGTCAGGCTGTGTAAAATTGACAAGAGAGAATTAATCAGCAGAAGACCATCTGTCTGTGGCTGTTTGCTAGAAGCAGAGAAGGGATTATTTTATATTTAAGTAGTCAACTGTGAATTTATTTTAAATGACTTGGGACCACTAATTTAGTTTTTCATTAACCAACAAAAATTCCACAAGACAGTGTGTTCCTAGTGCTGGTCCCAAGCCCAGATAAATGGGGAGGGTTGCATCATAAAGGGCATGGTTGTAAAAATCTTTGCAAAATCCAGCATGCAGATCATCAAGAAAGAGATTTCCATACTTGATTGGTTGGGACCCAGGTTAGCAATGTGGTGCTGGCCAACAGGGTGCTGGTGGAAACTGTGCACATGGAGGGTTGGTGTGACAGAAGAGGATGCTAGGGATAGGGTGAGCTGGAAGCAGAATATCCAGTGCAGCACCCCCTAAAGGGAGCAGCCGAAAGAACAAGAACTGAAACTACTGCCGTCAAAACGAAAGCTTGTTTTGGTGTAGATGCACCATTCCAGCGTCCTCACACATTTTCATCCTGGGGTGTAAAATGTCTTTTTTTTTTCAAATGTCACCTTTTACCTTCGGGGTAGCTGTAGCTTAGAAGAGCAGATCACCTGCTGATGAGAAGGTCAGCAGTTCAATTCCCGGCTGTTCCGGTCTGCATGTCGAAGTATCCTTGGGAAATATACTGAACCCCACGTTGCTCTCCAACGCAAGTGTTGGAGTATGAATGTGTGTCAGTGTTAGACAGTAAAAGCACTTAGCTTAGTAACACATGGAAGCGCTTGGGTAAATGTAAAACATTTTGTATAAGCGCTTTGAGTGCTCAGACAGAGTAGAAAAGTGCTATATAAGAACTAGTCCATTTGTTTGTTTCCAGTGCTGTGACATATCAACCATGGCAAAATTAGCCACCTTAAAATAAAACTTTTAATCACAAGTCAGAATAAGGAAAATGAGAATGGGGTGAGGGAAGTGCTGTATAACTCTACAGCAGGAATAAAACAGTGTCTATTACTTTATGATTAAGTTTTGCTTAGTAAACTCTTCCAAACTGACTTTAAGAGGTCTGTTTCAACTAGCAGCACCCACTACAGCCCTCACCACCTGAGCAAACCGTACTGTCATCTTATGTCCCAACACTTTCACCAGTTCCTCCCATACATTGTCCACTTCCTGTCATACTTGAAATTCATTATACTAATTATTAGGTGGAGATTGCAGTATAGGACAAAAATACCTAGTATAATGTAAATAGAATTGGTCTTAGAAGAGAACCCTGTTGAACTCTATAATTAACCATAGTGCGTGAAGAACAAATTGGAGTCTATTAGATAAATATGATTCAAACCACTGCAGTGCAGTACCTTTAATACCTATGGCATGTTCTAATCTCTGTAATAAAACGTTATAGTCAACGATATCAAAAGTTGCACTGAGGTCTAGCAGAACAAGCACAGAGAGTAGTCCACTGTCAGAGGCCATGAGAAGATCATTTGTAACCGTCATTATTGAAGGTTTCTGTACTGTGATGAATTCTGAAACCTGACTGAACTCTTCAAATAAACCGTTCCTCTGCAGATGATCAGTTAGCTGTTTTACAACTACTCTTTCAAGGATTTTAGAGAGAAAAGGGAGGTTGGAGATTGGCCTATAATTAGCTAAGACAGCTGGGTCAAGTGATGGCTTTTTAAGGAGTGGTTTAATTACTGCCACCTTCAAAGCCTGTGGTACATAGCCAACTAATAAAGACAATCTGATCATATTTAAGATTGGAGCATCAATTAATGGAAGGACTTCATTGAGGAGTCTAGTAGGAATGGGATCTAATAAACACAGTGATGAAGTAACTATTGAAATTAATTACTTACAAAACATACATGATAATGAGGGTAAAAATGAACAGTAGCACACCCCAGGAGCAATAGCAGGAAGCAAGAGTTGTATCCTTACAAAATATTTGCAAAAAAAACCCATTTTAATACTTGTAAGATTGTCCAAAATGTCAGTAAATAAATGCCTCAGCAGGTAATCTAGGGTGCAAAACAGTGTGAGACTACAATTGCTATGGCTGTTAACACTGTAGGGATTAGGCCATCAAATCTCACACTTTTAGTAGAACAGATTATAAATATATAATATAGATTTTGTGTGTTTGCATCATATTACTACAGCCCATTCTTCAGAGGCACAGAGTACAAACTTCTTATGGTAGTTGCATTGAGTCATGTATTTTATTTTCATTTGCAGTCCTGGGCAGCATAACATTAAACACACTGCATGTGTGTCACAAGAACTGGCAGACTCAAAAACAGACTCAAACTCAATCCAAAGTGTAACTGCTTATTTACAGATAGCTATATTGTGTTTTTAACAGGGGTGGAGTGGTGTGTACTGCAGAGAGGGTGCACAAGTAGGTTCTAAGATATAAAGGTTCCCCTTTCTCCTTTTAATGAGGGATGAAAAGTGGGAAGGCAGGTGAATCATTTAATCTCTGGCAAAAAAAAAAAAAAAAGGAACTCTAAGGACCTGGCAATGAGCAGATGTTGAACCAGTTCTTTTATGCATAGTTCGGAGATGAGATGATGGGAAGTAGGTGCCAACTAGCACTCTGTCACTTGCTCTGCCTCTGGGACAACCTCATAGGACACATAGAGGGAAAGAAAAGGAGAGGGAGAGAGAAATAGAATGGGAAATCACAGGAAACGAAGAGAGAGAGAGAGAGATCACTCTGACACTCATGGGAATTATGTTCATATAGTCCAATGGGATTTTATCACTCAAAACAGCACATAGTTCATTGTTCACTCTTCATCCAGCCTGCTGCACTGTTAAAGTGCAGAAAATCAGAACCTCAGATTTATAAGCTACTCTGACTGTCTCTGATGTTTCTACATCAATCTGAAACAGTGACACTGAGGAATTCCTTTCAGAGCCGAAATCTAAATTAAAGCCAAAGCCAGGGTAGAGAGGTTCAGTGAATTTGGTGTAAAAGGTGTAGACATGAGTCAGTGTGTCAGAGACAGTGTAGAACGACACAGAGCCAGCAGGCCAGTCCAGATACACTGCTACTTTGCTACTGCATTCATCAGGTATATCTATTACTGTTTCTTTGTCACTGTGCCAAGCGCTACACCGTGAGTCATGGCAGTGCAGAGCCCAGGACCTGTCATTTTTTCCAAGCATGCAGTCATCATGTCCTCTTCTGTTGATTCCTCTGTATGTCACTGCTATAACAAACCATCCTTTAGTCTCAACTTCCCAGTAGCAGCGCCCAGTCAGTCCATTTTCACACAGCAGCTGCATTAAGGTTACAAATCTGTCTGGATGATACTGGTAGGGCTGTTCCTCATCCACACATGTCACCTGTCTATTGTCTCGAGACAGAATGAGCATTCTGTGAGCTGTGTTTGGGTCCAGTGTGAGCTGACAGGCATCTAATGGAGGAAACAAGACACAATAATGCAATAGTATTTACTTCATATAGTCAGAACAATCTCTAATTCAGTACACTAGCAGCTAGTCATGTCACGGTTGTTTTGTGAATAATGTATTTACTGCATATAAAGTAGGCGTCCCCAAAGAAATTCCAGCAGTTCAAAGACACAAAAAGAAGATCAATGCAATATATTGCAGTCTGTGCTTTTGTCTTTCAGCTCCATTAACTCAATGGTGCTCCAGTTTTTACACCATTCTCACAGAAGCTGCTTTAGGCAGCACAGGAACTGTTTTATTCACTCATTCCTGGAAATAATCAAAAATATGTATACACCTGCTGACTTCTCTAAGCATGTCTTTGGACTGTGGGAGGAGGCCAGAGTATTTGGAGAGCACCCACTCAGACACAGGGAGGACATGTAAACTCCAAAAAGAATGAATTCCCATGTCTGTTAAGTTATATATGTCCATATATGATGAAGGTAGATCATAAAATAAAACTGTTTTGAACACAATTATTAAAATTTATAATAATAATAAAAAAAACCTACACTTCAGTAGACCTGATCTCAACCTCCACTTTCCACAATGGTCCATCCTGAAAGAGCAAAAGCATAGTCAGAAAATGTATTCTATCCCTGCCCTGAGGTGTTTAACAATACTGTTTAAAACAAACACACACACACACACACACACACACACACACACACATATATATATATATATATAATACTGAAGACAGAGTTAATTGGAGTTTTTTTTTGTTGTTGTTGTGTTTTTGTAATATACTGGGTTTTCTGAAGTGTTATTTCTGCTGTTGTGTTGGTGGGTTCAGTATCACACGGTAGCTGTTATAGAGGACTGGGAGAGTCAATTAAAGTCATTAAAAAAACAAGCACTTTTAAAGCCATCCATCCTCTTATCCTGTTCAGGGTTGGGGGGGGAGCTGGCGCCTAACCCAGCTGTCATAGGGCAAGCCTGTCGCAGGGCCAACACATAGACAACCATTCACACCTATGGGCAATGTAGAGTGACCAAGTGACCTAACCGCAGGAACTGCATGTCGTTGGACTGTGGGGCCTGGAGAAAACCCCACACAGAAACAGGGAGAACATACAATCTCCACACAGCCAGAGGCCCGGGCCAAGGTGGAATCGAACCCAGACCTTAACCACCACGCCACCATGCTGCCCTTTTTAAAGCAAATTAGAAAACATTTTATTGAAAGTTGAATTTTTTTTTCTATAAACCTCTTTTCCATTTGAAATACTTTTAAAATGGATTAAGAGTTTATTTAGAAATATTTATTAATAATTCCTTTTTATTGTCAATTAAATGATCATATAATGAATTACTGTATTAATGTCTAAATAAAATAAATGAAAAATGAATTTGTAAATGAATTTAATAATGCATATTTTATTGCACAATTCATTATTAAATCACAAAATGCTTCATTTTGCTGTGTGTGACTCTCCTGGTCCTCCATGGCTGTAATATTCTTACTATGTTACCTCTCTGTCTAGTTTGTGGAGATATACACTAAAGTGTACCCACAAAAGTAACCACTTGGGTGTAAAAATAAATAATTTAGCAATCTGTGTTCTGCAGCCTTTTAAATGTTTTTAATATAATTTCTAAGCCTTATAACTAAACTAAAATTATTTGAAGCTTGAGACCCAGGCTGTGATAAAGTGAACCTAGCCCTCCATGAGCCTTACTTTAGTGTGTCCAGTCTCCACTGTGGATCCTCTAGTCCAGTTGAGAGCAACATCATCCCAGAGTCTCCTGGGTGGTTGTAACTCAGGTCCAACTCTTTCAGGTGGTTTGGGTTGGAGGTCAGAGCTGATGCCAGAGAAGAACAGCCTTCCTCTGTGACCAAACAACCTGAAAGCCTACATAAACATTGACGCAAGGTTAATGAAATGTAACAGTTAAACACTGTTCTTCTTTGTGTCTGAAAAAGAAGCAAGTGTGAGTGTTTTTGAACTATTACGTTCAGATTTACAGAAATTGTGGCCAAGCAATGGCCCACAGTCAACGCGTGAGGTGTTGAGGAACCAGGGCATACTGACGATGAGTGGGCTGCTGGAACAAGGATATGGCAAAAATGAACAGAAGATGAAAACAGGAAACTGTTGGAATGCTACTACACTTGTAACCCCAGTGAAAGGAGTTACATGAAGAGGATGTGGGACCTATGGATTCTTTGAAACCCAACATCTTCTAGACTAAAATCAAAACAACTAGTAGCTCATAACAGCAGCAGTGATCCTTAAAAATAAATAATGAATTCTACAGTTAAAAAATTAAAAACATCTTGGAGCTTGATACTAATTGCATTTTAAAACTACTAATACTGATAAGGGCAATTACAAATGTATCTATTAATATCTATTTCAACCAAGATACTCAACAGAAATGTTATCTTACAGTAATTTAAAGATAACTAGATATTGGTAAGTAGTAGAAATATTTTTTCTAGACATGAGAGAAGCCTTTAAAAAGTTTTTATTAATTTTTCATTCATAAAATTGATTTTTAAATGTAGGAACTGCCTCACCAGATCAATACAAGCAAATTATTTTAAAATAAAATGGCAAAAATGTAACCACAAAGGGATCAGCTAGTGGGTAATGCAAACCAGCAAAATGTATTAAAGCGTTTGGTAAGTCCCACAGTTTCAGTTAAACTTCACAGATCTGGAACACCTGCCATCAGAGATAAATTCATAAACAGACTTTAAAATTTTCAATGCAAAACCAAAATTATGCCTTAAGCAAAGTCAGCAATTCTGCAATCACTTAAATGAGTCCTTTGTTGTTCTTAAATGTTGTTCTCAATTAATTGCATCTATTTGTATTAATGCAGCACTAACCTTAAACATCCCAAAACATCTTTATCATCCCAGTTTAGCTGCATCTGGCCTAACTAACCAAAAGCATGTGCGTGCGCACACACACACACAAAAATGGTGGCAGCTACTATGACAGTCTAAAGTTAAGAATCTACTCATGGGACGTGACCACCTAAGAATCATCTAAGGTGTTATGTGCTCTAACCTGAGAGTTTCCAGGATACAGTAAGCACTCTTGAGCCCCTCTGAAAGTAGCTTCACTCCTGAGTCTTGTAGGTCATTGCTACTCACATCCAGCTCTTTTAAACTAGAAGTCTCAGAGCTAAGAGCTGAGGCCAGAGCTTCACAGCTTTTCTCTGACAGCTTACAGTTACTCAATCTGCATAAAAATGACATAACAATGACAGAGATGCAAATATATGTTAGCAGCTGCATTCTATTTTTTTATTCCTAAAGAATATATTATAATTTTTAAAGATACAAAATTGCTACAATGCCCACCTGACTGTTTCCAAGTTACAGTGAGGACTCTCCAGTCCCAGAGAAAGAAAGTTGACTCCAGAATCCAGCAGGTTGTTGTTACTCAAGTCCAGCACCCTTAAGCTGCAGGAGCAGGTCTGGGATGTAAATACTGAGGCCAGAACTTCACAGCTTTTTTCTGATAGGTTACAAAACCTTAGCCTGAAGATGAATAAAAATAAATAAATGTTTTGTTTGGAAATTGAATACAGACACACAAGATGCCCCAATTTTGTCACAGTGGAGGGATAAAAGAATGCCAAATTAGCAAGATAAAGCTCTCATTTGCAATGTACATGTGCAGCCAACTAATGACATCACTGAAAAGATTTTTTTAAAAAATCAATGTCATTCAAGCTATGAAATGTCTCTTTATAGTTGTCTAATTTTTGTATTTAGTAATGTTTAATTACATTAGATAATATCAAAGTGTTTTATGTCTAGTATAATTTTACTGACCTTGACTCTGATAAGGAGTGTGCTTTTTGACTCAAATTCTTAGATAACTTCTTACACAACACAAATAAACTAAGAAAGGAAAGGAAATAGGGACTTAAAGGAAATAAGGACGGTTTCAAAAAATACACATTGGGAGTTGTTTGGTCATCATAGAGGAAACCAGCTCCTCTGTTCTAGCTTACATAGCCTTCTGCACTGATAATGTGTCTTTAAAGGGCCAGAGCAGGCGACATAGAAGGAAATTTGAAATTGTTGGCTAAGGCGAAAATTTGGTAAAACAGTAATTCCCATCAGCAGTGATGACACCTAGTTACACCAATTGGAGGTCACTAAAGTTAATATTGAATCGGTGTTTAATGTTGCCAAAACAGTGTCGGACCCTGTAGTTTTCTCTGGACTCCTCCCCAACTGAACCAGGAGTGACATGTTTAGCCACATGCTCTAAAATTGCTGGCTTCATAGATAATTGGGAAAGTTTCTGTGGAAAACCTGGTCTTGTTAGGAGAGATGGCATCCATCCCACTTTGGATGGAGCAGCTCTCATTTCTAGAAATCTGGCCGAGTTTATTAACCCTCCTAAAACCTGACTACCCAGGGTTGAGTCCAGGAAGCAGAGTTGCAGTCTTACACGCCTCTCTGCAGCATCTCTCCTCCTGCCATCCCCCCAAAACCCCATCGCCATAGAGACAGTGCCTGCTCCCAGACCACCACCCAAAAAAAAAAAAAATCAGCAAAAAACAACTTAAGCATAAAAATAAACAAAGAACAATATAACATCCTCAACCACACCAAAGAGTAAAACAGTTAAATGTGGAATATTAAACATCTCTCTAGATCTAGAAGTCCCTGTTAGTAAATGATTTAATAATTCAATTCAATTCAATTCAATTCAATTTTATTTATATAGCGCCAAATCACAACAAACAGTCGCCTCAAGGCGCTTTGTATTGTGGGTAAAGACCCTACAATAACACAGAGAAAACCCAACAGTCAAAACGACCCCCTATGAGCAAGCACTTGGCGACGGTGGGAAGGAAAAACTCCCTTTTAACAGGAAGAAACCTCCAGCAGAACCAGGCTCAGGGAGGGGCAGTCATCTGCTGCGACCGGTTGGGGCTGAGTGGAGAGAGACAGGACAAAAGACATGCTGTGGAAGAGAGCCAGAGATTAATAATAATGATTAAGTACAGAGTGAAGTATAAACAAGTAAATAAAGGTGAATGAGAAGAAACAGTGCATTATGGGACCCCCCTCAGCAGCCTAGGCCTATAGCAGCATAACTAAGGGGTGGTTCAGGGTTGTCTGATCCAGCCCTAACTATAAGCTTGATCATAAAGGAAAGTTTTAAGCCTAATTTTGAAAATAGAGAGGGTGTCTGTCTCCCGAATCCAAGCCGGGAGCTGGTTCCACAGATGAGGGGCCTGAAAGCTGAAGGCTCTGCCTCCCATTCTACTCTTAAGTATCCTAGGAACCACAAGTAAGCCAGCAGTCTGAGAACGAAGTGCTCTATTGGGGTGATACGGTACTATGAGGTCTTTGAGATAAGATGGGGCCTGATTATTCAAGACCTTGTATGTTAGGAGAAGGATTTTAAATTCTATTCTGGATTTAACAGGGAGCCAATGAAGAGAAGCCAACATGGGAGAAATATGCTCTCTCGTTCTAGTCCCTGTCAGTACTCTAGCTGCAGCATTTTGGATCAGCTGAAGGCTTTTCAGGGAGTTTTTAGGACAGCCTGATAATAATGAATTACAGTAGTCCAGCCTAGAAGTAATAAATGCATGGATTAACTTTTCAGCGTCAATCTGAGAAAGGATGTTTCTAATTTTATAAATATTGCGCAGATGTAAAAAAGCCGTCCTACATATCTGTTTAATATGTGCATTGAAGGACATATCCTGGTCAAAAATGACTCCAAGATTTCTCAGTGTTACTGGAGGCCAAAGTAATGCCATCCAGAGTAAGTATCTGGTTTGACACTGTGCTTCTAAGATTTGTGGGGCCGAGTACAAGAACTTCAGTTTTATCTGAATTTAGTAGCAGGAAATTAGAGGTCATCCAGGCCTTTATGTCTTTAAGACATTCCTGCAGTTTAACTAACTGATGTGTGTCATCTGGCTTCATGGATAGCTAAAGCTGAGTATCATCTGCATAACAATGGAAATTGATGCAATGCTTTCTAATAATACTGCCTAAGGGAAGCATGTACAATGTAAATAAAATTGGACCTAGCACAGAACCCTGTGGGACTCCATAATTAACCTTAGTGTGTGAAGACGACTCCCCATTTACATGAACAAATTGGAGTCTATTTGATAAATATGATTCAAACCACTGCAGTGCAGTACCTTTAATACCTATGGCATGCTCTAATCTCTGTAATAAAATGTTATGATCAACAGTATCAAAAGCTGCACTGAGGTCCAACAGGACAAGCACAGAGACGAGTCCACTGTCAGAGGCTGTAAGAAGATCGTTTGTAACCTTCACTAATGCTGTTTCTGTACTGTGATGAATTCTGAAACCTGACTGAAACTCTTCAAATAAACCGTTCCTCTGCAGATGATCAGTTAGCTGTTTTACAACTACTCTTTCAAGGATTTTGGAGAGAAAAGGAAGGTTGGAGATTGGCCTATAATTAGCTAAGACAGCTGGGTCAAGTGATGGCTTTTTAAGTAGCGGTTTAATTACTGCCACCTTGAAGGCCTGTGGTACATAGCCACCTAATAATGACAGATTGATCATATTTAAGATTGAGGCATCAATAATTGGAAAGACTTCTTTGAACAGTCTAGTAGGAATGGGATCTAATAAACATGTTGATGGTTTGGAGGAAGTAACTATTGAAGTTAACTCCAAAAGATCAACTGGAGCCAAAGAGTCTAAACAAATACCAGCAGTGCTGAAAGCAGCCGAACATGAAGATAAACCTTGGAGATGGTTTTGAATAATTTTTCCTCTAATGTCTAAAATTTTATTTGTAAAGAAATCCATGAAGTCATTACTAGTTAAAGTGAAAGGAATACTCGGCTCTACAGAGCTCTGACTCTTTGTCAGCCTGGCTACAGTGCTGAAAAGAAACCTGGGGTTGTTCTTATTTTCTTCAATTAATGATGAATAGTAAGATGTCCTAGCTTTATGGAGGGCTTTTTT